>CM076582.1:1438937097-1439149888 GCA_034641835.2 Pinus albicaulis | reverse complement strand
ATAAATAATGGAAAATAATCATAAGACTCTCGCGTATGTAATCTCTGAAGGGATTTTAGGCGTAACTGCTCCATTAATTGGCCGTTTGAACTTGCCAATCTATTAAATGCTCATCATGTCCTTTATTTTCCCGAATAGCCTCATTAAATGTGGATTTGATTTTTATTTGGCGGTTGGGCTTAAGTCAATTACCATTGTATAGTGGAAAGGCTTTTTAATAATAATTAACATAATATGCTGAGCCGCCATAACAATCCTTTTTGAAAGTCGCGCTTAGCTTTATCGCTATCGGCGATCGGAGGAGAACTTAAGCAGTTTTTTGAGTTTTTGAACAATCCCCGATCGCCGATAGCGATATCGCTTAACTCGCATCGGGAGATTTTAAGGCAAAGTTCTATTGAATTCATATTGCAATCCCCGATTGCCGATAATGATATCACATCGGAGCAAGGAGAGGGGCCTTCATTGGTGATTGTTTTATTTCCGATTGCCGATGTTTTATGAACTCAAAAGGTTTTATAATGATTTTTTGTTTGTTTTTGGATTTTTAGAGGAATGATGAGTTAATACCAATTTAATCCAAAAAAGGGACCCATTTCATATTATAATTTTATAAAGTAAAATTTTATGAAATGGGGAGTTGTTGTATAGCACAACAATTGGCGATTTGCTGGAAGAAACAATTATCTCTAAGAAATATTGAAATATTTAAACTTTCTTTATATAGAAACTTTTATCAAAAAGAAAGGAAGATTCTAATATAACTAAGTATACATACATTTTGAATATAATAAAGGATATTTTGCTAATTTATCCTCTTGTTAAAATTAAATACATTCTAAGTTTTAAATTGGCCTCTATTGGTTGATAATGATAAAACAAAACACCTTTCCAACTTAGCCTTTTTGATTAACTCCTTTGTCATAGGTAGAGCCTCTGCTGCCAGCAAACATTCATAGTTTCGACAGGGATACCTTTTAACCATTTGATTGTCCATGACCCCTCCCATCTCAGAGTATGATTAAAAGAATGAACTCAAAATATGTTTTCATATTTTGTATTTATTTTTCTTTTATATTATTTTGTAGGATAAAAAGCCATTGTCCTGGTTTGGTTTCCAGCTGTTTGACAATGCCTTTCACTGGTTGTAATCTAATCGAACAAGCTGGCTCGTGATGAGACCCCTTGTATTATGCTTATAAGCCATTACCCTATTTTGGTATGCAGTGTTGGTAATGTCGATTAAACTATTTTCAAAAGTAAATATTAAAAGAACTTCTTAAGAGCAACTTTTTAATGTATCAAAAGGCCAATAGAAGCTATTTTACAACTTTATTTCCTAATGGTCCTAAAAATATAAATCCTACTAAAACTAAAGGAGAAGGTGTTACCTTCTCAATTGAAGAATTTCTTTAAGATGAGGCCATTAACAGGAAGAGAGTCCCTCTTTCCTGATAGATCTTGTAACATGAATGTCGAATGGCTTATCTTCTCGCTGATCTGAAATGGTCCAAGCCACATCTTTTGGAACTTGGTGTGTTTACCTTTATCTTCATGGGCTTTATCCCATTTCAGAACTAGATCACCAACCTGCAACTGTTTAGAACTAGATGAAGCTGAATCAAATGATTTTTTGATTATCTTCTGATGTTTTGCATGAGTAATTTTGGCCTTTTCTCTTTCTTCTTCTAATTTTAAAATTTGATCATGTCTAAGTTGGATAGAAGAAGAGGGGCTTTCTTCAATAAACTGAACTAGGGTTAGAGAAGGAAGTGCTAGATTGGTTGGTAGTATTGCTTCTTTCCCATATACAAGATTGAATGGAGAAGTACCTATGGAGGCCTTCTGCATTATTCTATCAGCCCATAGTGCGAATATTAAAGATTTGTGCCAGTTTTTATGATTCTGTTCAATAGTTCGCTTAATGATTTTAAGGAGATTTTTATTGGTAGAATCTGCTAGACCATTACCTTGGGGATAATAATTTGCAGAATATTTCAGTTTAAATCCTCTTTTAATAGCGAACTCAAACATGGCATTACCAGAAAAATAAGATGCATTATCAAAAACAAGAGCATTTGGGACACCAAACCTGGTAATGATGAATTGATCTATAAATTCTATAATTCCTTCAGAGTTTGTTGTCTTTAACGGAATTGCTTCAACCCACTTGCTAAAGTAATCAGTAGCAGTAAGAATATACTTATGTTGTTTGGAGGATTGTGGAGTAATTTCCCCAACAATATCCAATCCCCATTGTTCAAAAGGTTGCTCAATGTTGATTGGTTGCAAAGGGAAAGATGATTTTCTTTGTCTTCCACTAGAGGTTTGACAACTTTGGCATTTCCTTACATATTCGTGAGTATCTCTGAATAGAGTGGGCCAATAATACCCAGCATGAATGATTTTGTGAGCTGTTGTGTCAGCTCCAAAATGTCCTCCGGCTGGTCCATCATGTAGCTCCTGCAAAACCTTTTGTGCTTCAGGTTTTTCTAGGCATCTTAATAAAACTGAATCATAGTTTTGTCTAAAAAGTACATCATCAATGATTATGAAGTTTTTTTCTTTTAATCTAATGGCCCGTTTGTTTTTATAAGAAAGATTAGGAGGTGCATATCCATTTTTGAAATAAAAGATTAAATCTGCGTATTGAGATTCAGAATTGGTAATACTTATCTGATTGATTTCTTCCATATGTTCTGTATCACCTGATTCCAGAATGTTGGATGCTCCTGCTAACAACCTGCAAAAACCTTGACCCCTAAAAATCTTTGCTAGCTTGATTTCTAAGTCATACTCTTGAAGTGCTGTAACCCAATTTTCCCTTTTCTCACCTAATTCCCTTTGGATTAGTAATTGCCTTACTGCAGAAAAAGGAACTATCACTTTTGTATGAGTTTTTAAAAGGAAGGGCCTGTAGTGTTTAATGGCTTTATACACAGCAAAGGCTTGTTTTTCAACTTCGGAGTAATTTAGTTCTTCACCCTGGAAATTTGAACTAAAAAATGAAATCGGTGCTTCCAGGTCATGATCATTAATCTCAGTGAGTACTGCTGCATAAGATGAATCGGATGCGATAGTATACAATGTGAAATGATTAGAAAAATTGGGAGTGTTTAAAGAGGGGGCATTGATTATTGATTGTTTGATTAAATC
The DNA here is from genome assembly GCA_034641835.2 of Pinus albicaulis. NCBI lineage: Eukaryota > Viridiplantae > Streptophyta > Pinopsida > Pinales > Pinaceae > Pinus > Pinus albicaulis. The sequence goes on along the minus strand of CM076582.1, from coordinate 1,439,146,732 downwards.
AAATGCTTCCTTTTCCACAGATCCCCATCTAAACACTGAATTTTTCTTAATCATGGTTTGTAATGGTAAAATGATCTGAGAAAAATCAGGAACAAATCTTTTGACAAAGTTGATCTGATCTAAAAATGACTGCATGGATTTTTTGTTATGAGGAAATGGGATTTCAGAAATTTCTTTAATCCTGTCAGGATCAATATAAATACCATCTTTGGAAACAATAAAGCCCAAGAGCTTTCCTTGATTTAGAGCAAAGAAGGATTTTTTGGGATTGAGTGAAATACCATATTTTTTACAGCGTTAAAAATTTTGATTCAAATCATGTAAATGGTTGGACCTCTTTTTAGAAAACACAGTAATGTCATCTAAATAGATGACCACAGTTTTGTTGATCAATCCTTTGAAGGCTATATCCATTGCTCTTTGAAATGTAGCTCCTGCATTAATAAGTCCAAAAGGCATTTTCTGATAGGCGTAAGTTCCCCATTTTGTTCTGAAAGTAGTTTTGAGTCTGTCATCAGGATGGACCAGAATTTGGTTGTATCTTGAAAAACCGTCTAGAAAGGACATTAGCTCAGAACCTGCTACCGAATGGAGTATCTGCTCCATGGTAGGTAATGGAAAATTATCTTTTTGGCTTGCCTTATTCAGATTTCTGAAATCTATACAAATCCTGATGTCACCATTTTTCTTCCTAACAGGCACCATATTGGAGACCCAGTTTGAATGCCGGACCGGAAAAATAATCTTTGCTTTCAAGAGTTTATTGAGTTCTGATTTTATCTGGCTCTCTAAGTTTGGATGTATTTTCCTCAATTTTTGTTGAACTGGTTTTTGTTCAGAAAGCATTGGAATGGTATGCTGGATGATTGATGTATCATAAGTTTTTAAGTCATCATACTTCCAAGCGAAGACATGTTTATTTTTTCTCAGTAATCTAATGAATGCTATCCTTTCTTCGACAGAAATCCCTAGTCCTAAATTGACATTTTGAGGATTCTGTTCAGTACCAAGATTTATCAATTCAAATCTTAAAGTAGAACTTTGAAGTTTTGAATTGGTTACCTGTTTAAACCTATCTTTAATATCATAGAGATCTTCCAGTTTGACCACAGGTTTTGGTATTGAGTTTTCCTCATGCTTTTCTTTTATCTGAAGATCATGATCATTTTCATCAATGATCTGATCATTGTAGGACTCATCGGAAGTTAAGAAATGTAAGATGTCTTCATCGTGATTAAACACTCGCCAATTGGTGACATTGTCAGGAATTGATGGCCTAAAAATCAACTCTACTGAAAATCTATCTGGGCTATAATCTTCGGAAGGTAGGAGTTTAGAAGCAGCATTGGCTAACAAGTCAGCTGCTGCATTCTGGGATCTGGGAATAGGTGAAATATTGAATGCTAAGAAATGAGATATAAGTTCCTGGACTAAATACTGATAGTGTTTGAGGTGATTAGAGAGACAATGGATTGTATTTCGAACTTGTTTTATAACAATCTCTGAATCGCCAAACACTTTCAAATATTGGACTTTTAGGCCAATAGCTTTATATAGTCCTTGTACCAAAGCCTCATACTCAGCTGTATTATTCGTGCATTCAAATTCTAACCTACAAGAAAGCATTGTTTTTTCTCCCTCAGGGCTGACTAGAATACACCCTGCTCCTGATCCTTCACTAGATTTAGAGCCGTCAAAATATAAAGACCAAAATAAAGAATTATCAACAATTTTATTTACAGAATTCTCAGTAACATTAACACATCTTGAACTGTCAGTTTGTGAAAAATTTTCAATTTGTGATATGAAATTGTTTACTAAGAACGGAGATGGTTGGGCAATATAATTGCCGAAGAATGATTCAGAAAAATAATTTCCTAATATGTTATTATTAAATGCAATTGGTTGATTCTCTTGTTCAAACTCTGTAACAGTATGGGTCATGTGTTTCTCCCGATTAATTTTTATTTGATTTGGCTTTCCCCTGTAGGGAAGCCACATATGAGACCAATCGGTAGAAATATATCCATGGAGCTTCTCAGACCAATCCCTAATCAAGATTAAACCATAAAACTCAGGTATATCAGCGATTAGGATATCAATTCTTTGAACTACTCGTGGATCAGATGCTAACCTGATAGTAACAGAATTTATTTCCCCTAAGACTTGGACTTTGGTTCTATCTAACTGCACAATGTGAATTGAAGACTTTTGGGGTTGTATGTTCAGTTTAGAACAAACTGAAGCTGGCATTATATTAGATGATGCCCCTGAGTCAATTAAACAGTTGTGTAGATTTCGATTGTAAATTTCAAAGGTTAAGAGGAAAGGTGGGGTATGGGAATTTGATCTGTCTCCGATTAGAATCGTATCAGTAGCCTCAATTCTACCAGAAGGTGGTTGTCCTAAATAATTTGCAGCTTTAGCACTAGGAAGAGGCGAGGAAGGTACTGCATTTAGTTCCTTAAGAAGCAATTTCTGTTGATGTTTTAACTTACTGAGTTCAAACATGGTGATGTTTGCCTTAGTCTTCTTCATGTCATCAATAATATTGTAATCCATTGAATCGGATACCACCAACGTCTTTGATGTTGAAGGTATATTTGAAGACAATGGTTGGTTTTGAGGGACTGTTGCAGCAGGCTTCCTTATAGGTGCCTTTTCCTTTGCAGTATTAGTACCTGCACTCCTTTTCTTGGAACTTGCTTGGACAGGTTCAGGGGTACTTTTACTCCTAGTAGTCACAGGAAAAGCTTCTTGTTCAGTCTCGGTGTCGGAGTTTGGCAATATGAAGTCCCACATTCCATGGCATTCAACGACTTCCTCTTCTTCAATTTCATCGGATGATGTAATTATTTCATCTTCTTCCTCTTCCTCAGGGTCTGAATCTGCATTGGATATAACATTTGGTGGTTTTGACTCAGTCTTCTTAAAATTCCTAAATGGTTTCTTTGTTGAAGTTTCTGCTACTTGCTTTTTGATTTCAACCATTTCATTTGACATTGTTTTGAGGAACTTTTGAAGACCCTCCATATCGTATGGATCTTTGGTGTTTTTCTTCTTTGAATCGTCCTTGAAAGACACTTTCTTGGATTTCCTATCTTCGAGAGAAGCTTTCTTTTCCAAAGCGGTTATACGTTTTTCCACAGCGATGGCTTCTTTCATGTTTTCGGGTAGAGTTGGTTTCGCAGCCCTATCAACAAAAATGGCTATATTTGAAGGTAAGGCTGTGATATACCATTCACTTCTAACTTGTTCACTTGGCTTGGAATCGGTGGGAATTTTATTCAAGAGCTTATTGAATCGGGAGTTAAACTCCTTAATTGGTTCTCTTGACTCAATTCTTAGATTTGAAAGATCATTAATGAGCATGGCCAAGGATCTATCGTCACCATATTTGGTAAGAAACTGTTCCTGAAAGATATTCCAACTGGTAATGGATCCAGAGGGTAAGGAAAAATACCAAGACCCAGCTGATCCTTGTAACGTGTAGGGGAAAAGTCTCACTACAACATCTTCTTGAGTTACTCCTTTTAGATTAACTGACAACATGAAATTATTTATGTGTTCCTCAGCTAATGTTCCAACATCTGGATTAAACTTTGGTAACCATTTCTCAGGATAATCTGGTAATGGATGTAATGGTGCAGGCATGGTGACCGCACCAGGACTATTCCATGGGTTTCGAGCCATCTTGGAAGTACCAACGTTTGACTGTGATGTTCCAGGTGATTGGGGAGGAGGTAATAATAAAGACTGTAAAGGTTGTGATGTTGAAGGTGGTGACCCCTGGTGAATAGTAATATGTAATGGGGAAGTGGGTGTTTGACTTCGCACTGGAGATGATGAGATGGAAGATGATGGAGAAAAGGTCTCACTATCAGAACCTTCAGAGTTCTTTTTTGCCTTTTTCCTTCGGGGTAAAGGTAACTCAGCTGGTTCAATGCCAAGTTTTTCGCTTTGAAGTCTGGTGAGATGATGAGGTAGGTGGAATTGCGAAGTCTGACTGCCTTGAGATACTTCAGATCTCTGGGGTGATATGGAGAAGCCTTGAAGTTTCTGGATGATAGACTGAACTTCAGGGGACTCCGGACTTAAATGTTCTGAAGTATGGTGTGATTGAGCAGTGATAGTTGATCCCTCTTCTTCTCGTTTGGATACTGGTAATTCAGAATGCACACGGGATGTCTGAGGCGAGGTGGAGGGTGATTTACTCTGAGAATGGTCTGTAGGTTTTGATTTACTCGCCATTCATAGTTGACAAGTCCCTCCTTCTAGCGCCAAAAATGTTGATGCCCCGAAAATCGTTACATCAACATTGGGGGATAACCACCCGGTCCGGACCTTAAACAGCTCCTTTTCCGTTTGGGATGGTGGCTTCGACTGGATATAATGGGACCAATTTCCCGATAAAAAATAAAAAAGGATGAATGAATGATTGGTTTTCTTAAGAAGTGATAATGAATGGAGTACTTAATCTATAAGCGAAAACGTAAATGACTATTTTATCCCAGGAAGCTTCTATTCTTAAGTGCAACGTTTGATGATCTGTGTTTGTCAATAGGCATATAGATGACACTATTCAATAAACAAAGATATTCATTTAAATAATAATTACTTCGTTCAATTAGTTGAACGAAGTAATTGATAAAACATTGTTACACTTATCCTTTTTTATATTACTAACACATGAATGATTAAAATAATAGCAAACTGTAAACATCCAGTAGTGGAAAGTATAAATACTGCTGTTAAAACACACTCATATATTCAATAATAGCAAGAGTAATTAAATAAAAATTTACATAAAAAGAATGAATTCAGACATAGATAATAGTACCATATGAGCTGCAAATCTTTCCCAATGTCTATCGCAATTTGAATTCCTTCTTCCGACTCAGAAATACTTTTAAATAAAGGCAATAGTGCACATCCACATAAAAGCTTCGTTATCAAAATTTGGAAAAATTGGTCCAGTTTTCATAAAATAATATGCCTGAAGTACAGTAGTGCAACTTCAGGTTTCAGTCATATACAAAAACTTACGACCCTTTCTAAATACATGAAAGGGTCTATAAATACTAAATTAAACTAACAAACTACAAAATTAAAAGGCTACCAAATTGGTATAACCCGATCTTGAATATATCCTTTTCAGCAATCTGGTAATCGACAGCATGACTCATCATTCTGACTCTTTGCTTTTTGTCCTGAGTTGGCATATCGCTATCATTGGTTCCACTTCTTGAGGGCGGCTGAGACGAGAATTGATTTGAGCAGCATAGGTGGCATCATGTATTTTGGGAATGATACATCCGATTACATCTGTTAAGCATTTGAGGGCGGCTTTCTGGCTGTATGGTTTTACTAGGAACAACCAGTAGGTGTCCCAAGTTAAACTTGTAATTCCTGTAATCAATTTCCCATTCTTTTCTAGCTCTTGACAACATGATTGTTCCAATGTCTTGGGTGATAATAATTTACCTGGAGTACATTGAGAGATCATGTTAGACAAATAGAGAGTATTATTAATTAAGTCAATCAAATTGTGCGTAGATAATCTGCATCTAGAAACTTCTCTCTCTGCTTTCATTAACTGGGACTGCCATTCCATGAACATAATTTCTTTATGGGATTCTAAGATTTTAGGCAAATTTGCTGTCTGACCCTCATTAGTGTTCTGCCAAGTAAGAAAATCTGTTAAAGTCTCATCGGCTTGTTCTAAGTCCTGCCTGGCATCAACTGATTTGTTTATTAAAGATGTTGTTATTTCACACAAAGGTTCAACTTGGGCAATTTGATGACACAACAATCTTATTTGTGTTATGAGTTCCTTATTAATCTGTATTGCTTCTTCTCTGAAACTAGCAGGCTGGGGAAGATTTTTGAACTTTTCTATTTGAGCTGTTAATTGAGCAATTTGCTCATCTTTTGTTTTTATCATTTGTTCATTCATTGTTTTCAATTTTTCTAATGCCTCCGATGATTCTTTCTGCTTCTGAATTGCTGCTAAATCTGCTTTCTGTTGTGCCTCTAATAGTTATGTTTGTAGTGAAGCAATTACTTGATATTTTTCTTTCAACAAATTACTCACCTCCGATGCCTTGTCCATGGTGGCCGCTGAATAGGCACCAGCATATTGAGACAACTTTGTCAGGTCATCGGAGGGGTTGCATTCTTCCTTCCAAACTACATTGGTTGTTACTGTTTGTTCAGGAAACAGGGAAGGTTGATCAATCCTTCTCCTTTTTCGTTGTTGCTTTGTTACAGCCTTGTGTTTGGGCTATAGAAAACATCCCATGGAGGAATATCTTCTACCTGCAAAATAATTTGATCTGAGGGATCTTTGGGAATTATTTCTAATCCTGTAGGGGGTAGACCACTGGTTTCTTTGCTTGAAACCCTTTTTGATATTGTATCCTGTGTAATGGCCGCTTTGGATGTATCGGCATTCTTCGAGCTCTCAAGATTGCTTATAATTGAATCGAATTGCTGCCATTCCTGGAGTAATTTTGGGTCAATCTGAGTGTCAACAGTTACCTTCTTGTTGCTCTGCTCCTGCTGCCTTTCCTGTTCCTGATCACATATTCTCTGTGCTTCCTCTTGTTCTTTCTTCTTTGCCTCCTCCTGCTCTTTTCTCTTTGCCTCCTCCTGCTCTTTCCTCTGGAGTTCCTCCTGCTCTCTTCTTTTGACTTCTTCAGAGATTTTGGATGTAGCAGGATGTTTGCTGGTAAGCTGGTGCTCAGGCTCATTTGATTGTATCATCAGGGCAGTGGCTAACAAATCTAGAGGCAGAGTTTGCAACCTCTTCTCTCTAAGTTTGTTAAATTCAACTAACCCTTCATCATGGTATCTAATCTTAGCTATCTCTTGAACCTGAAATATTGACTCTGCCGAGGAGAAAAGGTCATCAAACTCATCTTCCTTATGTTCAAATTTAGTGAGTTTGGCCTGATCTAGAACATTATAGACGACCTTTTTCGGATCAAAGCGTCTATTAGGCAGAGTGGCGAGTTTTAACATATTAATCTTTTCTGCTTCTTTCTCTACATGTTTATAATCACGCAGAGTATAGACGCCGCACCTTATAGGGAAAGGAGGCCAGAATTGTTTCTTTGAATTCCTGAGAGTTTTTGTAGCTGATGCGGATGTAAGCTGACATGCTATCTCTCGAGCTAAAAGCTTGTCTGGTATATACAAGGGGAGGACATGAGGTCTAGCATGGCTGCCAAAAACTCTTATGTAAGTGAATTTCTGCTCTCCGAACCAGGTTCCTAGGGCTGTCAAGTCAATCTTTGCTTGAGAGGAGATCTTAGGAGTAGGTCTAGCAAAAATTGCATAACAAATAGGTATCATGAGTCCATTACAGAGTTGATATAGGTGGTGTTTATAATGGGCTTTCCATAATTTCTGATGATATATATGAATGGGCATGGGGTCTTGTGGAGTCCATCTCCAACCTAACACAGGAAACTCGGAATTAAAACAGAGGGTATCTAAAATGAAGGCACTATAGTAAAATGGAGGAATAATTCTATCAGTAGCACGGGATTTTCCTCTGAAGTCAAGAATAGAATTTTCTAACTTATCCAATAATATATTCCCCCAATCCATGATTTCACTATTACATGCTGCTTCCATTAAAGGTACCATTTCTATGGAAGATTTTGAAGAATCAGGCAATCCCCACATTCGACACATCATAGCTCCAGCATAACAATAAGGAGAACATAAGGAACTGACGGAGTACTTACCCGAAGAATCATGTTTGTGTTTTGCTGGGTTTTGTCTCCATTCTCGTATAGGTTCTGAATCAATTTCATTTTCATCTCTAAATTTCTCCAGGAATGCTTTATTATACTTCTTCTCTGGTTCGGGCAAATGGTACATTTGTCTCAAATCATCAGGCTGAAATGAACCAAAAACTCTCCCATCAATAGTGCAGAATATTCTGTTGGTAATTGGAATTTCTTCAATGGCCCATCTTACTACATCTATATACGGAAGAATTTGCTCCCGAGCTGCTATTCTGTGCAGGTAAGAATCAGCCAAATCTTTCAGAGTAGCGTCAGATTTCTGGCTCGCGTCTGCTGAAGCTTCTACCGTTGTTTGCTGAGGTTCCTCGGCTTCAACCAGGTTGTAAATGCTCTACCAAGTAGTACTTCCGAGACCAAGACATGTGGTATCTGAGATTAATCCTTTTTTGCTTGATCCTGGATCGGCGGCATGTTGTTCTGTTACTACAGAAGCTGTAGTTGTGCTCGATTTCTTAGATTTCTTCCCCATTTGGTCTGAACTTGTTTCTGCGGAGAAGCTCTGCACAAAAGATAAAATGAACGTAATGTGGAGAATAGACGGTGAAAACTGGTACAAAAGACTTATGTCAATCAATAAATAATGGAAAATAATCATAAGACTCTCGCGTCTGTAATCTCTGAAGGGATTTTAGGCATAACTACTCCATTAATTGGCCGTTTGAACTTGCCAATCTATTAAATGCTCATCATGTCCTTTATTTTCCCGAATAGCCTCATTAAACGTGGATTTGATTTTTATTTGGCGGTTGGGCTTAAGTCAATTACCATTGTATAGTGAAAAGGCTTTTTAATAATAATTAACATAATATGCTGAGCCGCCATAACAATCCTTTTTGAAAGTCGCGCTTAGCTTTATCGCTATCGGCGATCGGAGGAGAAATTAAGCAGTTTTTTGAGTTTTCGAACAATCCCCGATCGCCGATAGCGATATCGCTTAACTCGCATCGGGAGATTTTAAGGCAAAGTTCTATTGCATTCATATTGCAATCCCCGATTGCCGATAATGATATCACATCGGAGCAAGGAGAGGGGCCTTCATTGGTGATTGTTTTATTTCCGATTGCCGATGGTTTATGAACTGAAAAGGTTTTATAATGATTTTTTGTTTGTTTTTGGATTTTTAGAGGAATAATGAGTTAATACCAATTTAATCGAAAAAAGGGACCCATTTCATATTATAATTTTCTAAAGTAAAATTTTATGAAATGGGGGGTTGTTGTATAGCAAAACATGCTTCAAGGGTTGCCTTCAGGTCCTTTGGGTAAGGAGAATAATTTTAGCCTTCTTCCTTCTTGTCCTCTTCTGTACTTAGCTATCAGTAGCTCCCTTTCACCTCTAGCAAACTCAAACTGGTAAGCATCAGTCAAGTTGCAAACAGTTAAATTTTTTTCACTGTTAATCACCTTTCAAGTAAAACAAGAAACCTTGTGCTCTGTCAAGTGAGAAACCTAGTGTCCTAATACCAAACTAAGCTGAAATGGGTGGCTGAATTTTTATGCTATGCAAGGACCTCCCACTCAATTCAAACAAATTAAGATCTTGCGTATACATGCATGTGTGGAATTGCATTCTTGATTCAGGTGTATATGTTTTAACTGTTTAAATGTTTTATGTGTGAGGAACTAGAAATTTGTTTAGGTTGATTAAAAGCATGTACGACAACCATAAATTGCAACAAATTAACCATCAACACATAACAAAAAACATAATAAAGGAGTTCACCCGTATGTCTTAGGCTATGTCTCCCTGAGCCTTCGTCAATTGACTTGGCTCTTTGGGATTAAGATGGAAAATTTATTTTACAAGTTACTACTCAGCTCCAAGGGTTGTTTTAACTATACTAATGGGTTTAGGAAACCATCATACCCTTGGATTAATTGCTAACTATCTAGAAATGAACCTAGGCTCCCTTGGGCTTGACCTCTTCTGTCGGCATTCTTAAGCTTCCCTAAGCTTCTCTATGCTACAAAATATTTTAGAAGTGATTTTATATCCCTGAAACCTTTTATAATATCTCCATCACATATCAATCATCCAAAATATGTTGTTCATTTGCTCAGAATGAGCTCGAGCTCCCCAATCTATGCCTCCCACACCTAGTGGCACTTGGCTCGCTGAAAATTCCTTGTAGTTTATTTGGCTCTAGAAGTCCTCAAATTGCTCTAAAAATCCATTAATTGCAATAAAAATGTCAAAAATAGTTATAAATGACAATTCAATTACTGAAATTGGCCTCTAGTTGCTCTGGATATGCCTCCAACACCTGGTGGCACCCTATGGCTCTAGGCTCACTGAAAACTTCCCTATCTCATCCTGGCCTTCAGAAGTCTCCAAATTATTCTAAAAATCATTCCATTGGATTCATAAGGTTCAATATAGTCAGAATAGACTATTTTTTTACTAAGAATGGTCTCTGGCTGCCCTGGTTAGGCCTCATTTTCCTACTAGCTCCTAGTGGCCCTAGTGGCCCTTGGAAGTTCTCTGAAGAAACATCATGTTTAGAATTCCTCAGCTAGCTCTTCAAACATCACCAATGGATCCAAAATGATCTAATTAGCTAATAATGACTCTTCATTCACTCAGAATGGTCAAAAATTGAGTCTCCTACTCTTTTTCCCAGTTACACCTAGAAAAAATCCACTAAAAATGGAGAACTCTACTAAATTGGAGTTAAGATAGTGGATTCCACCACTTTGGGTGTGCTTCCAAAGTTACCACCAATTTAACCATGGAATTTAACTTAACTTAACTTTCGGGTGATTGGGCACATGCCATCCCACCCCGCGGTTACAGTTTGATGGTTAGTGGAGCTCTAGGCTTAAACTCTGGTTGGACTCCAGTTGAGGTGGATGGTTAGTGCACAAACTGTCAGCAGAAACCTTTATACGTAGCCATGTGAAAAGGGTTGCGGTCACTTATCCAGCTATTACAGTATTCTCCATGCGGCGATAACGATAACATAACCGTAGCCATGTGACAACATGACACAAACTTTCAGAGACCATTACAAAGACAACAAGAGGTTGAATTTTGTTGTTACTGTTATATGCGATGTGAACACCTACTGTGGGGAGCGCTTGGGGGTTGGAACTGCCGGCCATCCCCAACCCCCAAACTCAAATGTAATAAACCATAAATTAAACCCGCAAACTAGGATGGTCAAGTAACACATGTGGCTCGGGCGGCATGGCGTGGGCATGCTCTTTCGGAGGTCACAGGGTCAAGCCCTATGGACCTTCACCCAAAATTTTAATGCACAGTTGCAGGGCCACATCTCGACCTTAGGGTTGGCCACGTGGAAGCTTATGATTGTCCCTTGAATCTGTATGTCCAATAGAAATTCAACAATTGTCAACATCTGATTGATGCGAAAGGAATATTCTTGGGGAATATTCCCTACAATATTTGTTTTTGCTAATTGTTCCAATGCCCAGTCAACCCTGGTCAACTCTTGAAATTTGTAGTTTACTGGGATTTTCAAAACGTGATAAATTCTTCACACGGTGTCAATTTTTCGAGCATTTCGTGGTGTCGGAATCAGGAATACGAGATCTATTGGGTCACTTAGGTTCAACCGACTTTTGAACACTTTGATATTTGAGCTATACCTTATGCCCTGATCCAATTCTGAGCACCTTATGAGGACTTTGATGGTTGAAGCATCCTATTGATTTCTGTAACACCACCATTCTTCATCTCAGTTTGAAAAACTATATGTATTTGTAGATTTCAGATTTCTGTGGTGAGAGTTTAGAGTTTCTGGTTTTGGAATCTCCACAGTAAACATTTTTGACACAAAAATGTTCACTGTGGAGATTCTGAAACCAGAAACTCTAAAATATAAGTATATTATTGGCCTCTCTTCCATCGATCTATTGCTATGTTCTATCATAATTTTACTTTCATGTTTATGTGATTTCTATTTGGTATCGGGCCTGTTCTGGCTCATTTGAAATATCCTTTATTTTAAATTTTTTAAAAATACAAAAAAATAGAAAACTGTGAAAATGTATGTTAAAGTATAAAATTTCATGTCCTTTAGCATAAAAGATGTAACATTTTTATATTAGTCTAAATTTTGATACTTTAAAATTTTTATGAGAGCGGGTCCTAGAACTCAGTTAATTAACAAGTAGGTTCATGAGCGGGATCTAATGATTAATTTGACAGGAAATCAAAGTGGCAACCAGCGGGCACTTTCAGCGCACGGATTAATGAGGAGGGTGCCTCTGCAGTTGACTGTGTTGACTGCGGGGCTGATATAGATTTACGGCTAAGATTAACTAGGGGTCATGAGCCTGACGAGCCCTCCATATTTTAAGACCTCCTCCACTGATGTGAGGAGCCAGTTGGGGACTTCTATCATCCATGTCAGGGTTCCTTTAATGGTATTTTAGCACGTCAAATCAACATTTAAGTCATAAACCCATGCCACCTATTTAAGATTGATTCTCATTTATGCAAGGTCATTGTTGTTCTTCTGCATTTGTCAATTTGTCTTCCCTGTGTCATTCATTTTTGTCTGCCACCTTGTCATTGTTTGCCATCCCAAGTCGAATTATGGCCAAGCGTCTGTCTCTTTCAAGTTCTTCCAGTCACATTCCTCTCAGGGACATTGAGAAGGATATTCACGACACTGTCTGCTCTTTATACCACCTCCAGTTCTATCAACAGGTCTGTCTAAATGACAAAGCTTGTCCAATTTTCACCACCATGGTCAAAACAGGTGTAGTGTCTACATGCATTTCAAGAACACACCTTTATCCTGAGTTTATATTTTGGCTAGTTTTTCTCATGTACCCATACAAGTGTTTCGTGATGAATTTTCAAGGAGAAAATGTCTTGTAGGTCTCAACTCTATTAATTTGTCAAGTTTTGTCTTACCCTGAGTCAGAGTCCTATGTCCAATTCACTGATGATTCATTGATAGCACATTATGATAGCCTTGTAGGTTAAGAGTTAAACCAATTCATCATTTTTCTGAAGTTAGATACAAAGCAGTTTGTGGTTGATAGTAAGGAATTCCCCATGGAATTTTTTGATGAAGATGTTCGACCGGTGTTCAAGTCATTTCGAAGATATTGGGGAAGGAATATGACATCACCATAGGTAAACTAGTTCTAGGCATGTTTGTACTAATAATGAAGTCATAGGTAGTGCTAGATATTCCTTCATACTGGAAAGAAGTTGTTAATACTCAGCTCATGAGATTATCATTGACTGGGTCAATCAGGTTCCCCTCTCTAATTATTTACCTATTTTTATATCAAAATTTAGTTTAATTCTTGCATCTGGGGTTAAATATTATGGACTCAAATAAAAAGAGGTAGTTAGTAGTGTTTTGGACTGGCCTAGCAAGAAGAGACCATAATGAGGAGGGTTTTCTTGATTTTGTAAATCATTTTATGTATACTACATACAAAATCCTGAATGGGGTTTCTCCCCCATGCTTCTTGCCAAAAGCTCAAGAATTCTTACAACTAGGAACAAATTGTAAATTTGGTGATTGGTATGTTTTTGAATACCATTTAGAAATTAGACTTTATGGGGTAAGGGTAGAACCATACGGACTTCATGTATTTGTGTATATGAGGCTATTTGCTTTGTAGTTCGTTAGGTAGAGTTTAAATGTTGATCAAGTTCATTTTGTGCCCACGAAAAAGGGTCATATGTTTAAGCTACCTATGTTTGTGGGTCCCTTTAATGTTATATAGAACTCAGTTACTGTTAGATGATAACTAGGCTTACGACCCCCATAAAGTGATTTCAAACAGGAGAATTGAAAATGGATATTCAACATTTATTCATGAAAGAAGACTTGATGTAGAGAAATTAGAAAATAAGGGTTTTGTAGGTTCTGTGGGCTCAAATATACAAAATCTTGTCATATTAGAGAAGTATAACAAGAGGAGTAAAGAAACAATGATTGATTCAGAAGATGAAGAGCAGAGATCTGAAAGGAGAGCAAAGCTAAATGAAGATTTAGAAAGTGCTCAACTTGGGTTCTCATTACAATTGGGAGATTAGAAAAATGTACCATCCTCACCAAGAAGACAAGAATATGCTCAAGAGAAAGTACTCTTGATTAAACAAGTATTTGCTCAGATTGTTGAAAGAAACCAGAAAATGAAGGCTAGCATGGAAGCAGAGGCTGAGTATTAGATAACTTCGGGTAAAACAAGATTATTAACAACTATGGATCTTGAAAAATATCAGTTTAAGATTTCTCTTTCTCATCCTTCTGATATGACTATAGGTTCATCTAATAGTTTCAATACTTTAAATTTGACTATTGATGTAAGAAATATTTCTTTGCTTGATAAGGTGAATTCCATATGAAAACTGATCAACTGATTGTGAATGAATTGACCAAAACTAATGTAATGGCTCTTAAAACTGAGAATATGCTAGGAAAGGTCATCAAGAAAATGAAGTTAGAGAAAGCCAATTCCAGGGCTTTAACTATCCAAAATGAAGAACTCAAAAATATTATTGTGAATATTGGGGTAGATCCAAATGACAGTTCTATTGTACAGAAGCTACTGCAAAGTGCAGAATCATAAATCTCTATGCTGAAGATAAAGTTGAAGGTACCTACATGAGAGAACTCTATGGCAACAGAGGCTGCAGAAGTAGAAAACGAGAAAGAGAAACTTCTTCAGCAGGTCTTGCAAAAGGAAGAAGAAATCACCAAATTGAAGCAAACTACATTATCATTATAAAATCACATTGAATCTCATACTTGTACTTTCATTTTACCATATGGAAATGAAGATCCAGTGCAAAAATATCTCAATTGACCACTGAATTGAAGATAGCAGAGAGAGATCGGAAAAATGCACAAACTGATCTGGAAACAACAGTGAAAATAATGCAAGCTAAGGATGGATAAATTAGTAAATATAGAACAGATTGCAAAACAACCAATGCTGAGATTAAGAATCTAAAGGAGAATTTGAAAGCAAATATATCTCTGATACAAGCTAAGGACATAATTTGGAATGATATCATTGAAGAGATGAGAGTAGCTTAGGGATCTCTAACTATCATACAAGAAGAAAGAAATATTATCAAAGATTTTAAGGAGCAGGTTGTGGCAGATAAATAAAAGACAATTAACAGAGCAATCTAGGCTAAGAAATTCATTTATTTTCTTGATTCCAAGACTGACCAAGTGTTGGAAGAGAACAATATTAAAGACAAGATTTCATGTGCTGTAGAGATTAACAAAATTATTGTCAAGAATAATTACAGGAAGACTACTGAGAAAAAGTTGACAAACATTAATGAATTAGTCTGCAAGTTTGACAATTTATATGACAAAAGAGCCAGGGCAGGTTTTCCATCATGTTGGGGTCTTGGAGGCAGTATTTTATCATGGGAGTCTTATGAAACACTACTGATATTGTCAAAGATAAAAGTGGACAATGCTCATAAAAAGACTCATATTTTAAAAGGAGCGACAATGATTAATTTTCTGCAGAGGCACTTTCATATTTTATGGTTGGAAAACACCCTCTTTACAGAGAGAACATCGTTCAAAATGATTACTGCTTTTAGATTGGAATATCACAGGTTGATCAATTCACCCAAGACAAACATTGAGGTATGGAAGAAATGTCGAGCCTGGATGATTGATCTGACTAAAGATCCTATATCTTCAAAGAAGAACAAGACATCAAATCAAGAGGATACAACAGTAGCATCATCAATTCAAATTCAAAAAATAGATTAGGATTTAAGTTTTAAGTTATTTTTCTCTTTTAAAGAGAATTTAATTGTAATAAGACATTTTTATGACATGTAATAGGAATTTTACGAAGACCTAAGTAGTTGAACTAGTTAGGATTAGTTTCAATGGTTACAAACTACTTTCTATTTTATTTAAAGAGATAGACAAGAAAGAATTTTTTTTTGAGTTTTGGACCTTCAGATGGAAAATTTTATACTTAGCTTTCAAATGATTAATGAATGAAAATCAAGATTCTGGCATTTGTTGATATTTATATGTTTTCCAGTTTACATTGCATATTTTCTGTCCTTGAATAAAATGAACTAATGAAGTTGCAGGTCTCTTTTTACATATGTGAACAAGAGTTAAAATCCTTAATGGGTGCTCCTTCATTTTAACTAATCTTCTGTCATAAAATTCTTCTGAAGTTTAAAGTGATAGATACTGTTTATTATCATATCGATTTGTGCTTCCTTCCTTCATATTCTTCTCATCATTCCATTTAATATCAACAGATAATGGCATTGCAAAGAATTTATTGCATTTGATTCTTGAGGGTTTAATAAAAGTATATCTTAAGGTGATTAAGCATAGACCCTTGATATTAAAGTTCTGTGCCATACATGTACAAATTTCTTAAGCACTGATTCCTTAATACAACCAAGGGATTGTCTCTTAAGGTAAAAAATTTGTTGGCGTCATTGTCGAGGATGAAGAAACAAAGTTTTTTCCCTGGGTTTTATTTCATATTTCCTCTCGTTGTTCAGAGAGTAGGAAATATCAGGATGTATCTCTATTTCATAACTTTGGCATATAAAAGGCCACATACAAGGTCAGACACTTCGCAACAGAAAGCACCAATTCTGTCAAATCCTGAGAAATTGGTTTCTAGAAAAACTCAAAAGCCAAAGAATTTTTCCACACCTGATGCTACACTGCCTACACCTCGTAGTAGTTCACATAGTCCCTCATCCAAGGATATTTCCAAGAAACTCATTTTCTCATAACAAGAATCCTTTTCCTTGCCAATTCATATTCAAGAACCAAGGTTAGAAGAACAATCTTTTGAGTCTATTTCATTTACATTTACAAAAGCTCAACCAAATAGAGTTGTCAGTTCTTCTGCTATTTCTCATCAACCCCTTCCTATATCATTTTTTTCACCCCATCCATCCACATTTACAACTGGTATACAAACCCCACCTACTCAAGGAGAAATTAACGAAGGTATAAACATGGAATCCCCTATTCTTACTTTCTTGATGAATAGATATGCACCATTAAATCTTACACAACATATGAATGCCATGCCCTGAGAATATCTCAAGTTACTACCTTTTTTTACTAGTGAAGATGAAGTAACTGCAGAACAACACTTGCCATTGCTTTTCACTTTTGATGAGATTCTAAATGTTGAACATCTTGATGTAGTAATGAGACTTTGTGTACAGTCTCTGAATGGAGAGGCATGGAAATGGTTTAAAGGTTTGCCTCATGACTCAATTCAGAATTGGGATGAATTAGAAACACAATTCATCTAAAGATGGGGTGAATATAGAGATCATGGTTATTCATTGATAGATTTTAATGCTATAAAGAAAAATCCAGATGAAAACATGACTGATTTTATTAAAAGATTCAGTAAATTGTATAATAGTTTGCCTGCAGAAATGAAGCCTCCTCCTGTTGGAGCAAGAGTAGTTTTTGCTGGAGCTTTTGTATCATATTTTAGTTTCACCTTGAGAGAGAGAAGATCTGATACTCTTGAAAAAATTCAAACTGATGCTTTGGAGATTGAGGTAAACATGATTGTTGTCGGAAAAACCCAAGAAAAATAGTCAGTTCAAGAAAAAGGAAAGGCCAAAGAAGAATCACCACAGGATCAAGGGATTGATGGCATGACAAAGGTTATTAAGAACTTGTTAAATAAACTAGTGAAGATGGAGCTAGACAGTAAAAAGCATGAACAACAAAATAGAGGACTTTTGAATCCAAAATTTAGAAAACAACCCCTACAAATTTTACAGAGGGAAATAAGAGATTAGGATCAAGTTTAGGCACCATTGTATATAAAAGGAGCACCTTCACGGTTTGTTGAGGATGATCAGAAAGAAATTGAAGATCAGATTTATGTTGTTTACATGGAATATAATGAAGAAGAAGAATAATGTGAATAATAATGCACCCAAGCTGAGGTGTCATTTGATCAAGAAGACATGGATGAGTATTGTAATCAATTCACATATTTTATGCAAGGCAAGTTGCATAAGAATTATGATTTAAGATAAAAAAAGAGATCAAGAACTCCGGATAATGAGGAAAAAGAGACAGATTTAGTCCCTTCTTCAATGGTGACTCCACAACCAAAGAACTTATTAAAATCATCAGATAAAGGAAAACAACCTATGAATCCAGTGAGTGGAAATGAAAAGCAGCAGGCTGAAAATTCCCAAAATAAGTCTATTGATACTAATAATTTGGAGAAGGTTGTTACTGTGTCTAATCAGAATGTTTTTCCTAACAAAAATCAAGAATAACCTGAGAATATGGTCAAACAAAATCAAACCTTCAGTCTATCGAAAGAGCTATAAAAGATCAAAATTCAAGTGCCTCTACTTGAGCTAGCTAAGACACCAGGTTACAAGAAGGAAATTGCAGAATTCATTAATCTTTCTCAGTTCGATGATATTGGTGATACTGTGAATTTGAAAGAGAAAAAGCCATTGGTAAATTTTGTTCCACATGTGGAGGAGGTAGATTCTTATATTCCCCCATTTTATATTTCACTGCTTCTTCATGATTTTATTCTTCATAATTGTATGTTGGATTCTGGTGCATCACATAATCTCTTTCCATTATCTGTAATGAAAGAGTGAAATTTTCAAATGAATAAACCCTACAGAGACTTATATTCATTTGGTTCAAAAAGAGTGAAGTGTGGTGGGTTGATCAAATACATGGTGGTATCCCTCGCCCAAATTCCAGCCAAAAGTATTATGATGGATGTAGTAGTTGCAGATATTCAAGCTAGATTTGGTATGATTTTGTCTAGATCTTGGGGAGAAAAGCTTGGAGGTGTTTTAAAATTGGACTTTACGTATGCAATCATTCCTGTGTTCAATAGGGAAGAAAGAAGATTATACAGAGAAATAATATTTGTTAAAACCACCACAAAGAAAAATGCATGAAATTCCCCTATATATGGTCAAGAAAAGGAAGATATTTCTTGTTTTATGCTGCATGAAGATGCTGGATTTGCTGAAGACTTGGAGAAACATCTCTCTTCAGCAATTGTGCATAATGAGCCGGGTTCAAACAAAATTTGGAAGTGTTATTTTGATGGTGCGTATTCAAAATATGACACAGGAGTTGGATTTCTATTCATATCTCCATAAGGTAATCTTTTTCCTTTTTCTTATAAACTCGAATTTGACTCAAAAAATAATGTAGAGGAATATGAGGCATTTATTTTGAGTCTTCAAACTGCTAAACAAAAAGGAATTCATTTCATTTCCATTTTTGGTGATTCTGAATTGATTATAAGATAGATTAAAAATCTTTTTCAAACTAAACGTCCAAGGTTGAGGTCATATAGGAATGATGTATAGGACCTTATTGAGAATTATTTTGAATCTTTGAATCTTCAACTCAATGGAAGAAAATAGAATGACAGATTCACTCGCAGTTGCAGCTAGTACATTCAAGCCACCCATTAATCCAAGACTGAGGTATGAGATTGAGTTGAGGCATAGACCTTCAATTCCTGATAATGTAAATCATTGGCAGGTTTTTGAAGATGATGAGCAGATCAATCATTTCCTGACAATGATTGAAAACTTTGAATATAGTGAAATAGATCAATAAATTGAACAAACTAATCATAATGATGACTTGAAAAATCTTAAGCAATCCATAGGTGATCAAAATATAATTCATTTGAAAGACAATATATTTCCCAGAGGATTAGTTCCTCTTGAAAGACTTTTTGATGCAAATGATGTAGCAGTGAATCAAAAGAAGGTATCCTAGGAGAGTGAGATGGAATATTGTAATCTAGGAACTCGGCAAGAGCCCAATATTGTCAAGTTATTTGAAGGAGTTCCTAAGAATTATAAGGAAATGTATATTGATATTTTCAAAAAATATATGGATGTATTTGCATGGTTCTATGAGGATTTGAAGACATATGATATAGATATTATTCAGCAAAAAATACCACTGGAGGATGGAGTAAAACCTCACAGGCAGAAACTTAGGAAGATTAATCCATTTCTCCTTGCCCCAATTGAAAAGGATGTGAAGAAATTTCTGAAGAAAAAATCATAATTCCACTTAGATATTCAGACTGGGTTTCTATTTTGGTTCCTGTGAGGAAAAATAATGGAGAGATAAGGCTATGTGTTGATTTAAGGAATTTGAATAGAGCCTCACTCAAAGACAATTATCCTTTGCCTATGATGGACTATGTTTTACAGAAAGTAACAAGACATATATATTGTTTATGGTTGATGGTTTCTCTGGGTACAACCATGTGGTTGTTGAGAAAGAAGATAAGAAGAAAAAAAATTTTACCACACTTTGGGGAATGTTCATGTATGCCAGGATGCTATTCCGTCTCACGAACGTAGGTGCCACTTTTAAAAGGGAAATGGACATAGCATTTTTGGGTGATAAGTTTGTAGTCATATATTTGGATGATGTGACTATTTTTTCAGGTTCTGATGATGAACACTTGGAGCATTTATAGAAGGCTTTCCTGAAATGCAGAAATTTTGGGTTGGCATTGAATCCCAAGAAATATCTATTTTCTTTGGAGGAAGGAAATTTGCTAGGGAATATAGTTTCAAATCAGGGGGTGAAAATTGATCCAAGAAGAGTTGAAGCTATATAGACAATTCCTTTGCCTAGATGTAAAAGGGATATTCAAAGGTTTCTAGGAAAAAGTAATTTCCGGATAAGATTTGACCCAAATTATGCTGAAATTGTTAGGAATATAACAGACATGCTGAAGAAAAATGCTGAAGTGAAATGGGGCAAGGATGCGAGAGAATCATTTTCCAGGATTAAAGAATCTCTCCAAAACACTCCTGTTTTGATCAGTCCAAATTATCATAAACCTTCTCAAATATTTTCATTTGCATCACATTCTACTATTGTTGCTGTGCTGTTGCAGAAGAATGAAGACATCAAAGAACAGGCTATGGAATTTTTTAGTAAAGTGCTAAGGGATGTTGAGCTCAAGTATAACATTTTGGAGAAAGAAGTATATGCTCTAGTCAAAGAATTAAAAGCATTTAGGACTCATGTGTTTCAGTCTTAAATAGTTTTTTATGTGCCTAATTCTGTTGTGAAGGATGTATTGGTTCAAAGTGATGTGGAAGGTAAAAGAGGAAAATGGATTGCTAAAATCCAAGAGTATGACTTAGATTTCAAACCTACTAAATTGGTAAAGGGACAGGGCTAGGAAAAGTTGCTGATAGAATCCAATTTTCAAGCTTTGGGAATTAATTTCCTAGCACAATTGGATGAAGATGGTGATGGAAGGAGTCAAAGAAGCACAAAGTCAACAATTAAATACAAGTTTCTCTACTCTGATTGGTATAAGGATATTATTCACTACTTGTGTTTTTTCTCTTGTCCACCCTCGGTAAACAAAATGAAGTACAAATCTCTTAACCTCAAATCTCATCCATATGTTATAATTGAGCCTAGGTTACATTGGAAGGATCCTACTGGAATTTTATTATTGTGTTTAATAGAAGGTGAATCAATGGAGGTTGTAAAAGAATATCATGAGAATTTATGTGAAGGTCACTACAGTTGGAAATTCATTGCTCATAAAATCCTCAAATCATGTTTTTATTAGCCATCCTTGTTTGCTGATGTATACAGACTAGTTAGAAGCTACCAGAAATGTCAATTATTTGCAAAAAAGAAAAGGTTATCTACTCTACCTCTTATCCCTGTGTTTATTGAAGAACCCTTTAGGCAATGGGGATTAGATTTTATTGGGGAAATCAATCCACCATATAGTGGGAATTTCAAATGGATTATGACTGCCACTAACTATTTTACAAACTGCATTGAGGCAATACCTACCAGAAAGGAAAATGATCAGGTAGTAATGAAGTTTCTGGAAGAAAACATCTTTAGCAAGTTTGATTGTCTAGTCAAGATTGTAACAGACAATGCTCAGGTATTCAATTCAGTCAGATCCATTAATTTTTGTCAAACATATAATTTCATTTCATATCATTCTACAACATATCATCCTCAAGGGAATGGACTAGCTCAATCTTTCAACAAGACATTGGTTAAGATTTTGAAGAAAACAATTAATGAAAATCAGAAAAACTGAGATTCAAAGTTGATATTTTCTCTTTGGGTAGTAAGAATGACTATTATAAGATCTACTAGTAAGTCCCCTTATGAATTGGTATATGGTACTCAGGCTTTGTTTCCTACTCAATTAGCAAGACCAGTAATTTATTTTCCTCAAGAAGCACAAGAAGAACCTAATGCGTTGGTAATGAGGTTGAATAAGGTGATAAAATTAAGTGAGACCAGGAATAAAGTCACGAAAACCTTGGTCACCTATCAAGAAAATATGAAGTCTATTTTTTATAGGAAATCAAAGGAGATTCTTTTTCAAACTAGAGATTTAGTGTTAATATGGGATAATAGAAGAGAAGAGAAGGGAAGACATGGTAAGTTTGATCCACTCTAGTACAACCCATACATAATTGTTGAAGCTAGATCAAATAACACATTCATGTTGGAGAAACACTAGAACTGCCTGTGAATGGGCAGTATTTGAAACATTATTTCCAGCATTAAGAGTTCATGGTTCACCATTGTACATATCTGGTTTTCTCATTGTTCATATTTCATCCAAGATCATTTGGATCCATACCCGAAGTGAAGGCACTAATATGTAGTTCTTAGTGTTTTGTGGCAAAAAACACTATCCCCAGGTGTAGCCAGATGTTGTGGCTTATTTGCAATATCCTTTATTTTAATTTTTTCAAAAATACAAAAAAATAGAAAATTGTGAAAATGTATGTTAAAGTATATTATTTCATGTACTTTAGCATAAAATATGTAACATTTTTATATTAGTTTAAATTTTGATACTTTAAAATTTTTATGAGAGCGGGTCCTAGCACTCACCTAATTAAGAAGCAGGTTCATGAGAGGGATCCGATGACTCGTATGATAGGAAATCAAAGTGGTAACTCGTAGAAACTTTCAGTGCATGGGTTAACGAGGACGGTGCCTTCGCAGTTGATCCTGTTGACTGTGGGTCTTATCCAAATCTGTGCCTGAGATTAACTGCAGGGGCATGAACTCGAGGAGCTCTCTGTACTTTGAGACCTCCTGGAATGATGTGAGCAGCCAGTTGGCGACATATATCAACCACATCAGGGTTCCTTTAACGATATTTTAGCACGTCAACTCAAAATTTAAGTCATAAACCCGCACCACCTATATAATATTGACTCTCATTTCTGTAAGGTTAATGTTGTTCTTCTGCAATTGTCAATTTTTCTGCTCTGTGTCATTCCTTGTTGTCTGCCACCTTGTCATTGTTTGCCACCCCAAGTTAAATTATGGCCAAGCGTCTGTCTCTTTCAGGTTCTTCCAGTCACATTCCTCTCATAGAAACTGAGAGGGATATTCACGACACTGTCTGTTCTTTAGACCACTTCCAATTCTATCAATAGGTCTGTCTAAATGACAAAGCTTCTCCAATTTTCACCACCATGGTCAAAACAGGTGTATTGTTTGCATGCGTTCCAAGAACGCACAATTTTCCTGAGTTTATATATTGGCTACTGTCTATCATGTACCGAGTCAAGTGTTTCGTGATGAATTTTCAAGGAAAAAATGTCTCGTAGGTCTCAACTCTGTTAATTTGTTAAGCTCTGTATTATCGTAAGTGAGAGTCCTATGTCCAATTCACTGATGATTCATTGATATCACATTATGATAGCCTTGCAGGTCAAGAGTTCAACTAATTCATCTTTTTTGTGAATTCATATACAAAGTAGTTTGTGCCTAACAGTAAATAATTCCCCATGGAAGTTTTTGATGAAGATGTTCGACGAATGCTGAGGTTCATTTCAAAGATAATCGGGAAGGAAGATGACATCACCATAGATAAATCAGTTCTAGGAATGTTTGTGCTGATGATGAAGCCAGAGGTAGTGTTAGATATCCCTTCATACTGGGAAGAAGTTGTTAACACTTATCTCATGAGGTTATCATTGATTGCGTCATTGAGGTTCCCCTCTCTCATTATTTATCTATTTTTATATCAAAATGTAGAATAATTTTTGCATCTGGGGTTAAATATCATGGACTCAAATAAAAGAGGTAGTCAGTAGTGTTTTGGACTGATCTAGTAAGAAGAGAACATAATGAGGAGGGTTTATTTTATTTTGTAAATATTTTTATCTCTACTGCATACAAAATCCTGAATGGGGTTTCTCCCCCATGCTTCCTGCCAAAAGCTTAAGAATTCTTACTGTTGGGAGAAAATTCTAAATTTTGTGATTGGTATGTTTTTGAAGACCATTCAGAAATTAGACTTTATGGGGCACGGGTGGAACCATACATACTTCATGTATTTGTGCCTATGAGGCTATTTTCTTTGGAGTTCATTAGGTAGAGCTTCAATGTTGATCAAGTACATTTTGTGCCTATGAAAAAGCATCATATGTTTAAGATACCTATGTGTGTGGGTCCCTTTATAGTTAATATAAGATAGGTAACTGATGAAGTCAATATGATGTTAGATAGAATTCATTTACTGTTAGGAGATAAGTGGGCTTATGACCCCCATAAAGTGATTTCAAACAGGATAATTCAAAATGGATATTCAACATTTATTCATGAAAGTAGACTTGATGTAGAGAAACTAGAAAATAAGGGTTTTGCAGGCTCTGTGGGCTCAAATATACAAACCCCTGTCATCTTAGAAAAGTCTAACAAGAGGAGTAAAGGAACAATGATTGATTCAGAAGATGAAGAGTAGAGATCTGAAAAGAGAGAAAATGGAAATGAGCATTTTTTAGGTGCTCAACCTGGTTTCTCATTACAATTGGGAGATGAGAAAAATGTACCATCCTCACCAAGAAGACAAGGAGATGCCCAGGAGAAAGTACCCAAGATTAAAAAGGTATTTTCTCATATTGCTGAAAGAAACCAGAAAATGAAGGCTAGCATGGAAGCATAGGCTGAGTATCAAATAACTCTAGATCAAACACCATTATTGACAACTGTGGATATTGAAAAATACCAATTTAAGATTTCTCTTTCTCATCCTTCTGATATGACTATAGGTCCATCTAATAGTCTGAATACTGTAAATTTAACTGTTGATGTAAGAAAGATTCCTCTTCCTGATAAAGTGAATTTACATATGCAAATTGTTCAAAAGATTGTGAATGATTTGATGAAAAGCAATGAAATCACTTTTAAGACTGATAATATGCTAGGAAAGGTCATCAAGCAACTGAAGTTAGAGAAGGCCAATTTCGGGCCTTTAACAATCCAAAATGAAGAACTAAAAAAGATTATTGTGAAGATTGGGGTAGATCCAAATGACAGGTTTGTTGTATAGAAGCTGTTGCAAAGTGCAGAATTAGAAATCTTTGTGCTAAATAAAAAGTTGAAGTTGCCTACAGGAGAGAAATATATGGTAGTAGAGGTTGTAGAAGTAGAAAATGAGAAAGAGAAACTTCTTCAGCAGCCCTTGCAGAAGGAAGAAGAAACCACCAAATTGAAGAAAACTACATTAACATTACATAATCACATTGAATATCATACTTGTACTTTCGCTTTACTATCTGGCAATGAAGATCCAGTAGCACAAATATCTCAATCGACCACTGAATTGAAGATGGAAGAGAGAGATCGCAAAAAGGCACAATTGATCTGGAGACAGCAGTGAAAATAATGCAAGCTAAGGATGGATAAATCAGTAAATATAGAACAGATTGCCAAACCATTGATGCTGAGATTAAGAATCTAAAGGAGAATTAGAAAGGAAATATATCTTTGATACAAGCTAAGGACATCATTTGGAATGATATCATTGAAGAGATGAGAGCAGCTTGGGGATCTCTGACTATCATATCAGAAGAAAGAAATATTATCAAAGATTTTGAGGAGCAAGTTATGGCAGATAAACAGAAGACAATTCATAGAACCATTTGGGCTAAGAAATTCATTAATTTTATTGATTCCAAGACTGACCATGAGTTGGAAGAGAATGAGATTAAAGATAGGATTTCATGTGCTATAGAGATTAAAAAACTGATTGTCATGAATAATTACAGGAAGACTATTGAGAAAAAGTTGGCAAACATTAAAGAACCAGTTAGTAAGTTTGAAAATTTATATGAAAAAAGAGCCAGGGAAGGTTTCCCATTGTGTTGGGGTCTTGGAGGTACTATTTTATCATGGGAGTCTTATGAACCACTACTGATAGTGGCAAAGAGAAAAGTGGACAATACTCATGCAAAGACTCATATTTTAAAAGGAGTGACAACAATTATTTTTTTGTAGACGCACTTTCAGCTTTTATGGTTGGTAAAGACCCTGTTTATAGAGAGACCATCATTGAAAAAGATTATTTCTTTTAGATTGGAATATCACTGGTTGATCAATTCACCCATGACAAACATTGAGGTATGGAAGAAATGTAGACCCTAGATGACTGATCTACCTAAATATCCTTCATCTTCAAAGAAGAGCAAGGCAACAAATTTGGAGGATACAGTAGCAACATCATCAGTTCACATTCAGCAAAATAGATTAGGATTTAAGTTTTATGTTATTTTTCTCTTTTAAAGATAATGTAATTATAATAAGACATTTTAACAACATGTAATAGGAATTTTATGAAGTCCTAAGTAATTGAAGCAGTTAGGATTAGTTTCAGTAGTTGCAAACTGATTTCTATTGTATTTAAAGAGATAAACATCAAAGAAAAAGGTTTCGAGTTTTGGACCTTCAGATGGAAAATTTTGTACTCAATTTTTAAATGATTAGTGAATGAAAAGCAAGATTCTGGTATTTGTTGATACTGATATGTTTTCCATTTTACATTGTTTATTTTCTGTCCTTGAATAAAATGAAGTAATGAAGCTACAAGTCTCTTTTTACATATGTGAACAAGAGATAAAATCCTTAATGGGCGCTCCTTCATTTTAACTAATCTTTTGTCATAAAATTATTATGAAGTTTAAAGTGATAGACATTTTTTATCAGCATATCAATTTGGGCTTCCTTCCTTCATATTATTTTGATCATTCCATTTAATATCAGTAGATAATGGCATTGCAAAGCATTTAATGCATTCAATTCTTAAGGGTTTAATAAAATCATATCTGAAGGTGATTAAGAAAAGACCATTGATATTAAAATTATGTGACATACATGTATAAATTTCTTAAGCATTGATTCCTTAATATAGCCAAGAGATTGTCTCTTAAGGTAAAATAGGGCCCTAGAAGTTTGAAGTAATTTTGCTTCAAGCATAGAACACTTTCAAATATTTACATGGTTTAAGAGCTAAGGTGAAGACAAATCCCAAGCTTGTGTTGAGAGAAAAAACCAAAGAGGTAGATTTTGTCAAGGGCCCATGGGTACCTCAAATTATAATGGCTTCAAAGCTGATGATAAGTTGACTAACAAGTCTGACTATCATGCTTGGAAGATGTCTTTGGAATTGGTCTTCAAAGATCAATATGTCATGGCCTATGTGCAAGGAAAAATCCAAGGGCCTCCATCAACTTCACCCACTGCCACAAAGAAGAAGTATAGAAAAAGGGAAATCAAATCTAAGCTGATTATTTTGAATTCCATCCATAAAACTTTGGTTTCCTACATCTCTGAGCTATGCACATCTAAAGAGATGTATGATAAGTTTGTCAACATGTTCAGGGCTAAAAATGCAAACCTAGTTCTTTTATTTAAGGACCAATTGAAGAATATCAAGAAAGGTAAGGATGAATCTGTTCAATCCTATTTTCTGAAGTTAACCGAAATCATGAACAACCTTCTCACTATTGGGGAAATAATAGCTGATCGAGAAATGGTTCTCATTGCGATTGGAGGTCTCCCCACTGAATGGCATGTATTCAATACTACCATTCTCAATAATAATGTGAATCCTGATTTTGATGAAGTATTGTCAAGATTCACTTAAGAGGAGACAAGAATGATGGAATATGAAAATGAAGGTAATGCTACCTTCACTACTCGTACTGAGAAGAAGAACAATGGTGGTCCAAGGAACCATGGAAGAGCAGGGGCCAAAGGAAAGAAAGGAAGGTGTTACACATGTAATAAGTTTTTCCACTATGCTAGAGAATGTCCCTCCAACAGATTATGAAAACAAAACCAGTGGGAATGGCAGTCAAAGTAAAAACATGTTCAAAGGAAAGAGGAGGGCTCCCTCGGGTCGTAATGGAAATGGGAAACCTTTCAAAAGGTCAATAAATTCCTGGTATGATGAATATAATGTTGCTAATAATAAAATAAATGAATTCATTCGTTTATCTTCCCTCTCTATTGAATATCCACTCGAAACCCTGGATTTATGGTTGATTGATAGTGGTGCTTCAAGGCACGTCACTAGTTTTAACGAAGCCCTCTCTGATTTGATTGAAAAGGATACTAATATGCAAATTATCCTTGGCGATAACTCCACCTATCCTGTGAAAGGGACAGGACTGTGACCCTCCATTTATGTTAAGATCAAGTCCTTCGCTTGTAAGATGTATTGTATGTACCTAATTTGAAGAAGAGCCTTGTGTTTATTTCGGCCATGGAAGACAAAGGTTTCAAGTTGGAATTCGTTGATGGAAAGGTACACATTTGGAAGAAGACCTTCAAGGAAGCTCTCACTATTGGTTTTGGAGTTGATACACTCTGCCAGGTTGGAGGAAGTCAATTTGGGGCTATGACATGTGATACAATTCTTCAAACCGAATTATGGCACCTGAGGTTAGGACACCTTCATTACAAAGTCCTTCTCGAAGCAAGGAAAGTGGTGACACAGTGTTTCGGGTAATATCACCCTAGAGGTTCGTTGGGTTACAACCTCCACAGAGCAAGGGCATGCTACTTAAGAAGGACTCACACAACCATGCATGTTCAGAAAAACTAAATAGAGTAGATCAAGGAAGTTACCCGTAGGTCCTACGGTTGAAGTAGATCCCGCAGGGTCCAAACCCTCAGCAACCTTCCTTCCTTCTTAACCTGAAAGACAAGAAGAAACAAGCACGAAGAACTGGTTGTACAGCATATAAATACTCTAAATGTTAGTGAAATCCACATATAACATTAGATAAACCATAATGAATGCTTAAATAACAAATATTCTCATATATGTAAGCACACACTAACACGTATATTTCGGGAACAAGATGGTACTTCTGTATTATAAATAACATGTACAAAAGTAACAAGTGGAGAGATCACCTGAATCCTTCCACGATCTCCGAGCAGACCATCGTCCGGATTCGTCCCGCCCTTGCCTCGCTAAGACTCTTTCCAAACTGGTGCATATGAGATGACATATAGGAAGATGATCATCTCAAGGAAACAAAGGTTTCCTGAACTGAACTGGGAAAGTGTAGGAGGGACGGGGAATCAGACTTGGATAGGGAATACCAACGGAGTATAATATCGATAATTCTCTCTCTCCCTTAGGCCATACACATGAGGGCTTTTTATACTCCCTCCAAGTAGTTTCAACAGTTGGAAACAATTGGCCACGTGCTGGGGTGGTTGAACTACCTGAGTAACCATCAACCCAGCGCGAAATTAGGGAATTTATATATATATTTTTAATCATTTTAATGGCATACGCAGAAAAGTGTAGCTGGAATCGCGTATACACGCGGAAAAGTACGGGCATAATCGCGTATGGGGATTTTTACACTGTTTTTTAGTGAATTTGTCCAAGTCTGTAGGAATGGGTGCCCAAAGCCATAAAAGCAATCATGAATCATATGAAGGTGAGAAATGATGCTATAACAGATGCCCCCTGATATATGAGGTCAGAAGGGATACATGATGGCCGAAATATATTATGCACATAGAAAGAACTTCGCAAGGACAAGAGAGGACTTCACCAAATTTCAGCCTGCCAAAAACCAATGAAAGAAAACAGAGATTCAACTCATGCTAAGGCGGGCATACCCATGCTTAGTCAAAAATACATCATATAGAAAGTATTTAATAGATCCAACATGTATACAAGTATAGCTGAACTGAAAGTACACAATGAATCATCTGAGCATGGCCCGGAAATATAAGTCTGAATCAATGTCCAAGTATCACATATAGAAAGCTGATCAAGGATGGTGAAACTGGATGTTTGATCATATAAGTAACTAAATCTCCAAGTACCGGATCATAAGAGGTGGAATCAAACGATACAATCATGCAACTCGGGTGCCAACATATAGGATGCTGCTGTACTGAAATACAACATATAAGGGTGGACGGCATCACTGGTAGAAACTGAATGGACTATCAAAAGTGAACCGATAAATGCTGATGCAACCCGAGGTCTTCACCGATCACTATGGCACATTTCTACACAATGGGAATAAATGAGCTGAAGTCGACCATGTGAGAAATCGTTGGATTACCGGTCAATGATGTATACCATTAACCAACGTGAGACAACCCACCAATAATGAAAATGAGTGTCAAGGTGCCCCAGTACAATCTAACAAGTGTGAATGAATGAGTTGAAGTTGAACACTTGAAAGAATCTACCAATCAAGAGGAAATGATGAATCCCCACTGTCGATAGTGAAGAGTCTGCCACGGATGACTACAAACCCTACGGTACTGACAAAAAGACTCTAGACCTTATTCCCAGAGCAATGAGTGAGAGTCGATGGGAAAAGATCTGCTGGAAGGAAGGCATTAAGGCATCCCACATCAGTCCAGCGCGAGTGTAACCCGTAGGCCAAGATTTGGAAGGAATCGGACGAAGTAGAGTGACGGAACCAAAACCGAAGTACGTTTCCTACATGCACAAGATGAAGCTAGCGCACGGAAGAAACCCTCTGAACCAACCAATAATGAAAGCTGACACAGAGGCGAGAAATCCACCGATAGGGTCAAATGGAAATCAAGGTACTGCACGAATCCCAAGTATGATAATGTGTGTCGACATCGAACACAGGAGAAACCACTCAGTCAAAGACCCATGATGATGATCAAATGATGAGCACAAGGTCACCTATCAATGATGGAAATAGGGCCAGGGTGTGGCTCTAGGTTTTCTCTCAGAGCAATGTGTCGTAGTCGATAAGAGACAAACCCACCAGCAAGAAGTCAATGGGGACCTTCTCAAACCAGCACGAGCAGAAGACCAAAACATCTGATGTGATAGAACATGATACTGACAAGACCGGGAAGGCCGACTAAATAATGAGTCAAGAGACACCGCAGAATGGCCGACTCAGGTTAAACTTCCCTTGAACAAAAGCACGACTCGTGATGACCATGGCAGTAAAAAGTGACACTGTATAAGTCTGTCATGCAGGAGGCAAAACAAACTCTCTATATGATTGGAAGAGATAACCAACCGGGGGAGAACTGACAAGTGAAACATGGTAAAGGCTGAACCTAGGTCAAAACTAAAACCATCCCAAATGAAGGAGATATATATATAAGTATATGTGCTTTGTTCAAGGGCGACAAACTGACTCTGTACTGCCATCAAAACAACGAAGATACATCCCGTTCCCGCTCTTTTTGTTATATTTGATTTTTTGTCTTTTTCATATAATAAGCCTGAAAAAGAATAAAAGAATGCTATGGTACAATGGATAGAACGAGTATCAAAAAATCAGATGCACTAGTTCCTGGGATTGGAACAATCCTATGCTCAATGCAAGGTGGCGGAAACTGGTAAGCGATACTTAAAGGAATGTTCCATCCATGGGTAAAAGGGTGTCAAGTCACGATAACTAAGTGCATGCAATGGTTAACTTGTACAAATAGTCAAGGTCAAAAGTTGGCTTAAACACTGAGTCCAAATGAAGCCGGCTAAAGGCCAGGATAAACAAGTAGCCAATATGCAATGTAGTAATACAACTTAACGACACCAGGGAGCCTCTAGGGTAAAAGCCAGAAAAAATGATAGTGATGAAGAAGAAGAATGAAGCTTCAACACATAAGACATGGCGGGACTAAAGAGGACTCCCGAGCCTACATAAAACGCAACATGGGCAACAAGTGATAGCGAGGAACTAACTAGGAAGCCCATGTAAAGGAAGGCTCTACCATCAAGTCATGATTAAATAATCGGCGGGTGAAATGGGTGTAATACTCATGACCTGATGGGATCGACCCTAAGGCAAGTGATCAGTATGGAGGCCAGTATGCAAGATGCAACGGAAAGTGATTTCCCTAACCTATATGCCAGTGAAGATCATATACCTGTCGTGACGAGTCGGTAATCATGGATCAAAAATCAGGAAAAATCTCAAAATCGTCAAAATGTACCTGAAAACATACCAAACTAGGCACTTCCAAGCATCCGAGCTATGCAACTTAAGATAGATCGAAAAAATAAGCATAACAAGTTTTTGCAAAAAATTTCAACTTTTTAGGCATAAATAGACAAATTACCTCTCATTTGGTTTATTATTGTATTGCTGATTTGGAAAAAGTGCTCTGGAGCAAAAACTTCTTTCGTCAAATCAAGAACAACCGACCGTCGAAACGTGCCGAAATTTCAGGTAGGCTCCTCAATCATCTTTGTCAATCATTTGGTCCATTTAGAAATTAAAATTAAGTGATTTTTACCATTAAAACCCTTGCTAAAAAATGCGGACTTGCGCATACGCAGGTTCATTAAAGGAAAGTCGCATATACACGTGACTGTGCACAGAAAAAGTCGCGTATGCGCAGGTCCGAAACTTAGAAAGCATGGCTAATGCATAATTTAATGAAATTTGACAGGATGACAATCTCATGGAGAGAACGTGAGCATAGCACAATTGATCAAGAGGTCATGCAAGATCGAGCAGCGCAAAATATCCTTCGGAATTGCGGATTGTTCAAATTCTTCAAAATGCCAAATATGAAAAGCAATGTTCGGTTGCTAGAAATGCTCGTGAATTACTGGGAACCAGATCAGGATTACTTCATAATTGATCAGATGCCAATACGCATTGAAGTGGAAGATATATATTTCATCACTGGACTCTCCCAGAGGGGAGAACCAGTAGACTTGCATGGGAAGCCCCTAGGAGGGTTAACCGTGGAAGATTATGTCCACGTGTATTGCGTAGAGGGTTCCAAAAAGGTTGGAACTCAAATTGAAATTAAATATTTACAGGATCTGTACATGAAAATCCTCCTTTTCACCATTGGCAGAGTGGCAGGATCGGCCTCTCTACATCAGGCGTCCAGGACGCAAATGAGCATAGCAGTAGAATGTTTGACTCATGTGTATGATTGTTGCACAGCCCTATTACTGAACATGAAGCAACAGTTGACTTCAATCCACCAAGTAAAGACCAAACACTTTGGCTATGGTACAATTTTGACAACATTCTTCTTTGAGAAGATACCAGCATTGAGACCGAGAGTCATCTCTACCATCAGTAGCCCGCGGGACCCAAGAATTGCCCATTGGGCAGACATGATGAAGAGACTGGGGGGTAGTGAAGTACCCCGGACCACATGGGACGATGAGTTATTCCTTTGGTGGGGAGAACAAATCATCGCAGTGGACAACTATCCCTATGCCGGGATGGACTTTTGTGGAGATCCAGATCTAGTTCTTCCACCAGGCACAGCATGGGGCATAGTCGGTAAGTTTGCAAAAAAAAATTGACTTATATAATTTTTTGGATTTTTTCAAATATGTATGAAAAAATGAAAAACAAACATGTTTTTGATTGGACTCATAATGACTGACAATTCAAAATGATCATGATTCAGATGTTGGACCAGTTCGACCTGAGGGTCTCCCGCGGCACAAGCGCCGCAGGGGCGAGGCAAAGACAGTGGATTCAGACAGGACACTCCAAGCTGTGCAGAGGAACTTGGAGGGACTAACTTGCCAAATACCTATGGCTGCCATGGAGGACTTGCCGGAAGCCATCCAGAGACGGGTGGTAGGAGTACCCCGAGACTGGGTTAGATTATTCCGCCGAGTTGCCACCGCAGTCACGTTCTATAGGAACACGACTTCTGGGTAGGGACCTCAGAAGTAGACAGATATTATGTATTAGATGAATGTATATTCTTTTTTGAGACTGAACATGATCAGGGCATAAGCCCAAGTTTTGTATGATCTTATGGATCCAAATTTTGTAAAGTTTTTGAACACTCCGATGATATATATATAGCGATATTTGATGTGATGTGATAAATGTATCAAATGTATGATGTTTTTGATGATTTAAAATTTTATTGTATTGAATGATTAATATGCCAATCTAATGCCTGATTAGCTAATGAGTCAGCCAACCAATTGTCAGCTCGAGGAATATGAATGAAAGTTAAAAATTGAAATGACC
This sequence comes from Pinus albicaulis, assembly GCA_034641835.2. Taxonomy (NCBI): domain Eukaryota; kingdom Viridiplantae; phylum Streptophyta; class Pinopsida; order Pinales; family Pinaceae; genus Pinus; species Pinus albicaulis. Next base: position 1,439,112,611 of record CM076582.1, on the reverse strand, counting down.
TTTGTAACAAACGTACCCTCAAGAACAATCGTAATAAAAATGGATCTCGTACCCGATAAGTATTGTTTAACTGTGACACCACCAGCTGAGAGTCCAAGAAAACTACCAACGAATCAACACCCAAAGATATTGCCTCCAAGAGTAGATGAATAACTGCAGTGTATTTTGCTATATTATTGGAAGCAGGACCAATGCAGACCCCTCTTGATACTAACAGCTGACCGTATGGATAATGAAGCACCCAAGCCATGGAAGCTAAGTTCCGAGTGTGTCTACTAGCACCATCGGCGAAACCAAAATGACTCATGACATCCAACACAACCTGCCAAAGCAGATCAAAAACATCACCAACTCATCAAAGATCGAAAATCAACCAGATATGTACAAAACAAAAAACTACTATATACAAAAGCAACATGCCAGGCCAAAGCCTAGGCATAATACTTCTTCAAATAGAGCCCATTTTGGGGCTCCGGCAACTCGTTCCCTTCGAAATCAACCAAGGTATATGCTCCTTTCTTAAGGAATTTTTTAACGATATAGGGGCCATACCACATAGACTTAAACTTTCCTGCCCCCAGGGCATCCTTTTCTTGGGCATAGACCAAAACAAGGTCACCTTCCGAAAAGACCCTAGGCTTGACCGCCTTATCGTACTAAACTTTTACTCGGTTTTTATGCGCTTTATTCATCGTGGCGGCATCCCGACGCTGCTCATCGAGATGTTCCAGATGAAGAAGCCATTCTGCTAGACTAGAAGTGTCAGGAAGAAGTTCAACAGCTAACTTAAGAGAAGGAATATCGCATTCAATAGGAAATACGGATTCCACCCCGTGCACTAGCTGAAACGGAGTAAAGCCAGTTGCAGTTTTCACTGACGTCCTGTATGCCCAAAGTGCAAGATATAGCATAATATGCTAGTTGGATCTAGCTTTATCAATTGTCCTTTGAAGAATTGTCTTCAAGGATTTATTCACGGCTTCCAGTTGCCCATTGGCTTGAGGATAATATGGAGATGAATGCTCCTGCCGGAAACCCAATTTGAGAGCCAACTCAGCCATCATACTATTCTGAAAATGACTGCCATGGTCAGTGACAATCTCTCAAGGAATACCAAAAAGAGAAATAACCTGGTTGAAAAGGAAAAGAGTTGCAGTCTCACCATCATTCCCAAAAGTAGCATAGCCTCGACCCACTTCGTAAAGTAGTCTACTGGTACTATAATGTACTTGTGACCTTTAGCCGAAGGTGGGTTACAAGTAGTATAATCAATACCCCACTTTGTAAAGGGACCGACAGTAACAACTAGAAAAATTGGAGTTGGATGAGCGCGCATTTTTTGAGTATAAACCTGACACGGATGACACTTTTTGATCGATTCAATACAATCCTTGAAATCCGAGGGCCAAAAGTATCCAGCACGCAAAATATTTTGAGCTGTAGCAAGCCCAGATAAATAACCCCCACAAGCTCCACTGTGAGAATCATTGAGCACAGCCTCAGCTTCTTCGAGACTTAAGCAACGTCTTAGGATTGAATCAACCCCTCGATGGTATAACACATCACCAATAATCAAATAATTCTTGGCCAAGTGATGCAGCTTACGACGCTCATCTTTCGAAAAAGTAGAGGGAAACTTCACAGTCTGGAGATATACAATGATATCCCCGTACCAAGGATCCTGTGAAGAGATAAGAAACAAGTGTTCATCTGGAAAGGACTCATCATAGATCCTCTCTTCTCCACAGGGCAACTCAGAGATCAATTCCGCAAAAAACTAATGATTTCTTGGATTTGATAGACAGGAACTCAAGATAAAATTCCTGTAAAATCACAATCCATCTATTATATCTGCCCCCAATCACTCGCCTGTTGAGGACAAACTGAAATGGATTGGCAGCTGCCAAAACATAAGTTTTGCGAAGAATAATGTAATGCCGGAGTCGCTGCACAGCATGAACTGCTGCCAAGGCTAACTTTTCTATCGGAGTGTACCTAAGTTCAGGTCCTACCAGTCCTCGACTAAGGTAGTAAATAACATGCTCTACAAGAGCATCATCCTCCTGAACCAGAACCATACCAATTTTAGATTCTACTGTTGCCAGATACAAAAGGAAATCCTTGCTATAATCAGGTGGACTTAGTAAAGGAGCAGAGGTCAATGCTTTTTTCAAAGCATCGAATGAGCGTTGAGCGTAGTCGTCCCAAAGAAAAGGAACTCCTTTCTTCAACAATCTCATAAATCCCTTTTTCACTTCAGCATAATTGACGATAAACCTCCGAAGAAAATTAGACTTTCCCTAAAGACTTTGAAGCTGACGGATGGAAGACGGGGGAGGCAACCGAAGTATTGCCTCATCCTTGAAGGGATCTACCCTTATCCCTTCCCTAGACACAATGAATCCCAATAGCCGACCGGATGTAACCGCGAAAACGCACTTGTTCGGATTCAATCGAATTTTATAAAAACGACATCGTTCAAATATTTTCCTGAGGTGACCAGGATGATCTATCCTCTTGCGAGAATGAACAGCTAAATCATCTAAGTATGCCTCGATAATATTTTTGATGTCGTGGAAGGCGTAATACATGCCCCGCTGAAAGGTAGCCCCAGCATTTTTAAGACCAAAAGGCATATTATTGTATGCAAATGTACCCCGGGGACAAATAAATGCGGTCTTATGTTGATCTTCTGGACGGATAGTAATTTGATTATATCTGGAGAAACCGTCCATGAAGGAGGAAATCTCATTACCGGCACACTCGTCAATGATCTGATTGATAAATGGTGTGGGGTAATTGTCTTTAGGACATGCTTTATTTAGGTCTCTGAAATTGATGCACACTCGAATCGTTCCTTGCTTTTTATCTACGGGAACAGGGTTTGAAACCCATTTAGTCAGAGGAACAGGGAAAATGAATCCCGCCTTAAGCAGCTTCTCAACTTCAGCTTTGATAGCTGCTGCCTTCCTAGGATTGACCGGACGAAGTTTTTGCCTCACTGGCTTAGCGTTTTCATATGTCTTGATCGCATGCTGGACAATAGATGGGTCTATGCCAGGCATTTCCTCATAATACCAAGCGAATACATCACTATACTCTTTAAATAGCTTGGTGTAAATTTGAATCTCTTCACGGGAACATTCAGCTCCAATGAAGACATTCTCAACAATATTGGGATCCCTGGAAATGTTCACCGGGATAGTAGGATAGATCACAGCCATGTTCCCTTCAGCATAAACCTGTGTTGGTGCCAAAGGGTTCAAGACTGGGTGAACATGACTAGGAGACCGAGGACTTGGAAAACTAGTTTCAACTTCGCTCAAGTCAGGTAGGAAGTAAGACCGATGATGCAAATCATCCCACGGTCTATCTATACCAGTCATGGCTTCCAGGATCGCCTCTTCAGATGGAAGAGTGGTATCAAGACAATCCTGGGCAGAAGAAGAACTGAGTGTCCAAGCCGGGGCCGCATCACCATCCAACTCTTCCGGTGAAAGAGGAGCTAGGATGGTTTCTGCAGAGTCAACAATAGACTGATATGCAATCTCAGCTGCAGAAATCGGAAATGCCATTCCACCCACTTGACCTTCTGCTAATGTGGCAGTAGGGGAAGGTAAGGTCCAAGGGTCCAAAAAATAATGAGTTCTAAAGAACTCTCTTCGAAGGGGAGCGTTGGAGGATGAAATAGCATTAATATGCACTGTAGGAGGAGGAAGATCAAAAGTACCCATCAAGGAAGAGTACATTCCAACTCCTAAATTCTCTACAGGCGCCTTAGTATTATCCAACTTCGGAATAGATGAGTCAGAAGACGCAGTCAGGTCTACAGGAGGACAGTCCAGTTGATCCACTGTAACGATCCTCCCTTCGTGGGGGAAACATACAATCCGAAATAATGAGGATGCAATGGAATCCATCTCATAAATCCAGTTCCTCCCCAACAGAAGGTTGTAGTCCAAGGCTGTATCCACTACCTCAACCTATATATCGACAGTTTTGCCCCCAACACAGATGGGCAAAGCTGGGACAATACCATGGGGTCTGTGAGAATGACCATCGAACGCAGTAAGAAAAGTGCTAGATGGAACAACTTTGGGAGATCCAAGTGTCTTCCAGCATGCGAGAGACATCACGCATGTGGAAGCACCCTCATCAACAACCGTTCGAAAGATATTGCACTTCCGATACGACGATTTAATGTGAAAAGCCATGTGATGAGGAAGTCTCTTCTTAAAATTAGTCATATCATAAGTAATCAGAAGCGAATTTTTTGGATCAATAGCCCCAATGGCAGTGAGCAAAGAACTGCGCTGAGCCGGACAAGACTGGAGTACCTCTAAAGCTGACATAACACAAGGACTCTGCGCCAGATCTTCTACAATCGAGTAGTTCTGGGCAGACCTTGCATTTGTATTAATCGTTGATCGCTTAGAAGATGCTTTGGGCATCCGAGGCATAGACTAAACAGTAGGCTTCGTGATGTGAAGCGGCGCAGTAGCAGCAGGAACTTCCTTAGCTTTCGAAGACTCTTCTCCACCATAATCACGAGATCTTTTAGCGATATCCGCGTGAGCACTCATCATAAAAATGTTCGAAGGAATTTCCCCTTCCTGGGTGCCCCCAGAGGAAGCCCCAAGATTTTGGTTCGCGCCAACAACTAATCGCTGCCCTTGGGGAAAAGGGTTTGTTAACATAGCCTGGGAACTAGAAGAACCCTGCCGAGCTAACAAGCGCTGAGCATCCTGAATTTTAGGGCAAAGGTGTGTGAGATGGTCTCCAGCACAAAGCTTGCATGGAAACTTCACTTTATTTTTCTCCTTTTGACCCTCACCAACACGCTCGTTGGTTTTGTTTGCATTACCCTTCCCGTTCTTTCCCTTCTTCTTGTTATTTTGTCCCTTCTTCTTCCCATTGGATTGTTGATTTCCTTTGGGATCAGAAGATTGGACAGCATTTATGGACAAAGACTGGGAAGGTGATGACTCTGCAAGCACAGCCTGACTAGAAGGAGCAGATTGTAAAGACAACTGCTGCAGTTGAGAAAGCAGGTTGGCTACACCACTATTGACCGATCCGACAAGTCCGTCACCATGCGAACCAGGCTTAGTTTTAGATAAATCTAATTTGGAGCGAGGAGCATTGGGAAAATATTTATAAAGGACCCCAGACTGAGAATAGATCAGTTCTAGCTGCTGGGCCCTAAAAATGGCCTGCTCCTTAGAAAATACCCCAGATAGGGATACATCCTTTGAAATGTCTGACTGCAGAGATTTGAGAAACCATTCGAGAAGGAATTCACCTGGAATATGAGCTTTAATAAGCCTCTTCCTTCTCCTCCATTCCTGAATGTGATCAGAAATGTGCGTTGCCTCGTCCTGTTTAAAATTAGCCAGGAGTTCCGTCCCAGCCTCATACCTGACAGGCAACTGGAAATGGTTTAGAAATGTGACAGCCAGTTCTCCAACTGTAGAAAAACTGCCCCCAGTGAGTTTGATATACCATTTGGCAGTGTTTCCAGTTAGGGTGCGTTGAAACAATCTCAGCCTAATCGAATCATCGATCAGGGAGTTCGAAGAACACCATAAGTGGAAAGTGGTGATGTGGTCTGCCGGATCTTCTCCATTCTTACCTTCAAACTTTGGAATGTCTGAAGGAAGTTTGGTTGGAACCGGAGGCCACCCTGGACTATAACGAATCAGATCATTAGTCAACTTCGACAAATCTGGCAAGTTTAACGTTGCCAGAAAAGGTAAGCGAGGCGGAGCCTGAGGATTCCATCCTTGATGGGATGGATTCCCAACATTCTGAAAAGAATAGCTTGGATTTGATAAGGCACCAGGTTGCCAGAAAGGACTCGTAGAAAAATGAGAAGAACCTCCTCCCCACGCCGAGTTACCAAAGCCCAGACCAGTTCCCCCCGCTGAAGTATTAAATGAAGAGGAAAGCCCCTGGTAGGGGTTCCAGGCATTAGACAGAGGAGAAAAGGTTTGATAAGCACTCGACGAAGGGAAAGAAGCATTCCCTTGATGACCTGTGTAAAACTGATTCCCTGCCCCCGCTGTAGTGAATATAGGGTTCCAACCTGTAAAAGTAGTTGAACTTTGCCCCCCAGACCAAGGGTTGAAACTCTGGGTCTGGAAAGTAAATGGAAAGGACCCTAATGAAGGATTCGAACTAGGAATGTGTCCAGTTCCGAAGGGGAACCTTTGAAACGAAGCTAATCCACTAGCCATGGAAGACATGGGTGTAGATCAAGCTGAAGCAGCGGAAAAGGAAAACGAGGGATTCCCACTAGAGGGCATCCCTAAACAAAAGGGACTAGAATGAGAAGCATGTGCTTGGGTGAAACCAGAGCCAAACACAGCAGCACTAGAAGCAATCGAAGATGAAGCAATAGTGCCCCCTGCTTCAACAGAAGCAGGAGTCTGAATGCCCGTAGCACTCACAGCAGAAGCTGCGTTCCCAGTCGTGGCCATCGAAAGATAAGAATGATACGGAAGATCTGCCGGTCTCTCAGACTCAAGTCCGATGTACTAAACAATGAACGGATAGTCAGGAGGAAGAGGAGATGGACCTATCGCAGGAGGCTCAGGTACGTCTTCGATTTGAAAATCTTCTTCCTGAGGAAATAAAACTCGCGAGGTGAGTGGAACGCTCCTCTTGGGACCGACACTAGAATTAGCTATGAAACCTTCAGACCTCTGTGGAGGATCACTCTCCACTGCGTCAGACGCCACAAGGTGGTAACCACCTGCTAAATCACTCCTACGCCTTCTCGAAGAAGGCTCTGAACTCTCGGGAGATAACCCCCGGATTCTCCTTGATCGTCGAGGCGCTTGATCAGCCACTTTTATAGATTTTAAATTAGACTCAAAAAAACAAAAAGCTAGGCAAGCTAGGAGCAAAGAGCACTCAATAAAATAAAAATCCCTGAGATACAGTCAAGCAAACAGCCTCCAAGTATTTCCGCTCCGGGTGATGAGGACCGGACGCGAAAATACAAGCAAGCAAAATATAGGACCTCCCGAAAGCAATCTGGGATGATTAGGGCCTAGAACAACTAGCGAAGATATCAGAAATAGTTATGCCGACCTCCTAACAACAGCCTTTGCCGGCACAAGCACCCAAGTTTCGTAAGGGCACCCCCCAGAAGTACTGCTGAAATTGATGCGACGTCTACCTCAGGTACCATGGGTATTCCCCCCCGCAGTCACCTGCGTGGAACCTAGGAGTGGAAACTATGGGCACCAATCCATATCAGAAGCTGGGCGGAACGGTCTTGAGGTCAGATTCAGCTAATTGGAGGGGGGGTATCCCTCTTCTCAGCCTTCACTTCCCCTCGCGCTTGAATCTCTGGAGGAGAGCTTTCCCGGTCCACCTAACGGAGTTGGATTTCGCTCAATTAATCAACTTCTATGTTATGTTTGAGCGGCCTTGGAGAGTTAACTCTCCACTCACCTATTCCAAGGCCCTACAACCTAGCTAGTTGGTGTATGACACATAGAAAACTTGCTAGTTGATTTTAGATTAAATCGCTTATTTTAATGGGCTGTTATGTTAAGTCACAAGGATGCGGAGATGAAACTTATGGTGTTTTGACGCAAAAGAAATTAATAAAAACCTAACTACATGCAGATGCAGTTATTGTCTTTCGATGAAAAACAATCTCTATACAGGTTCTACGAGATTAAAAATTGTATTTTTTCTTTTCAAATAGAAAACTCACACTCACAAAAACTATGAAATTGACTAAATGTTTAAATGCACCTAATCCAAATCACTACAAGCATGCAAATTCTAAGATGCAAAACCTCTTAAAGCAAAGTGAAATTTCCCAAAAACTCCTTCAGTTTTAACTCTTTTTGGTTGTCCAAAAAGCTAGTTCCCGAAGACAAGAACTCTTAATACAAAGACCCCAAAACGCTTAAAAACAAGAAGAAGAAATCAATGATAACTCCTCCCCAAAATCAAGCCAAAAAATAAAAGACAAGAAACTTCACAAAAACTTCCAAAGATATGGCGAAACAAAAACAAAAATGCAACAACAAAAGCAAGAAACAAGACAAAATGTTCTTTGAACTTTTGAAATGCAAAAACAAAAAGCAAAGCAAATGTTTTTTGAGCTTTTATGTTTTATAAAGAAAGAGCTCAAAAAGACCAAGCAAAACTATCAAAATCCAAACCAAACAAGACTGAATTTCAAGCACAAACTTCAACAATGCTCCAAACCTTATAAGGCTAACTAGTAGCAAGATCAACAAGAGAAAAAGAAGACAAGAAAACTCAGCCACTTAGCCTAGAACAATAGTACAAACTTTCGACAAACAAAAACTTCGAAGAAGCAAGAAAACTCTTCAAAAAGTTGCAACAAGACCTTGCCTACTGAACTCAAGAAAACTAATCAAAAAACGAGCAAAAACGTAGTGCAAAGCAAAACACAAAGATAGGAATGAGTAATCGAGCAGAAGCTCTCTATTCTGATAAAGCAGAACAACCAAGAATGCTCAAAAAGCTATCTTGGTACTCAAACCAGAAGTGCCAGCACCAGAAACAACACTTTGCCAAAAAGACTAGTTTTCAATCAAACGAAAGAGAGAAAAGACCAGAAACCACCTTCTTCACAATCTAGAGAGTAAAAAGACACTGTAGGAACAGGTCTCCACAACTAGAAATGACTCAAAATTCAAGAAACCCAAAAATTCAAAATCTGCCTAGGTATACGCTACTTCACAGTTTAGCAACAAGCGTGCATACGCGACCGTGCTAAAGGAAACTTGCGTATACGCGGGTCCCTTTAGACAAACTTGCGTGTATACGTGATTGTGTGCAGAAAAAAGTGCGTATACAAAGGTAAATAATGAAAAAACAAAAAGGACAAGCCTGGATAAGAAACCAGGACTTCAGATTGACTGAGAAAAAGTAAACTGGACTTCAAATGAAAGTTGAAACTGTCGGCAACCTACCAAACAGCTGAAACCACCCAACAGGGGAGTCACAAGAATGTGATCCTTAGTGGAGTCGCCAGTTCTGTTTTGGGGAATATCACCCTAGAGGTTCGTTGGGTTACAACCTCTACAGAGCAGGGGCATGCTACTTAAGAAGGACTCACACAACCATGCATGTTCAAAAAAACTAAATAGAGTAGATCGAGGAAGTTACCCGTAGGTCCTACGGTTGAAGTAGATCCCGCAGGGTCCAAACCCTCAGCAACCGTCCTTCCTTCTTAACCTGAAAGACAAGAAGAAACAAGCACGAAGAACTGGTTGTACAGCATATATCTACTCTAAATGTTAGTGAAATCTACATATAACATTAGATAAACCATAATGAATGCTTAAATAACAAATATTCTCATATATGTAAGCACACACTAACACATATATTTCGGGAACAAGATGGTACTTATGTATTATAAATAGCATGTACAAAAGTAACAAGTGGAGAGATCACCTGAATCCTTCCACGATCTTCTAGCAGACCGTCGTCTGGATTCGTCCCGCCCTTGCCTCGCTAAGACTCTTTCCAAACTGGTGCATATGAGATGACATATAGGAAGATGATCATCTCAAGGAAATAAAGGTTTCCTGAACTGAGCTGGGAAAGTGCAGGAGGCACGGGGAATCAGACTTGGATAGGGAATACCAACAGAGTATAATATCAATAATTCTCTCTCTCCCTTAGGCCATACAGATGAGGGCTTTTTATACTCCCTCCAAGTAGTTTCAACAGTTGGAAACAGTTGGCCACATGTTGGGGTGGTTGAACTACCTGAGTAACCATCAACCCAGCGCGAAATTAGGGATTTTTTATATATATTTTTAATCATTTTAATGGCATACGCGCAAAAGTGCAGCTGGAATCGCATATACACGCGGAAAAGTACGGGCATAATCGCGTATGGGGATTTTTACACTGTTTTTTAATGAATTTGTCCAAGTCTGTAGGAGTGGGTGCCCAAAGCCATAAAAGCAATCATGAATCATATGAAGGTGAGAAATGATGCTATAACACACGGATGCCTGAAATCAAAAATGATCATGAAGGTGTATGTCAGGGTTGTGTTGAAGGAAAGAATACAAGGGGACCTTTCCCCTCAAGTGTAACAAAGACATATGGCATCTTGCAATTGATACTTTCAGACTTATCTAGTATGCTGCCCATGACATCCTTGGGAGGATGTTCTTATTGCATAACATTTATAAATGACTTCTCTCAAAATACCTGTTACACCATTTTTTGGTCATCTAACCTATTATCATTAGATGAACACAAGTACACCATGTAAGACCAATTTTACCCTAAGTAAAATTGCTTTCACCACATTTGATTACATTTCTTTGTCATATTTAACCCAAACCAAGGTAATCAATTAAATAAATCATTATTTATTTAATTAATTCCTAAGAATAAGTTATTTAAATCATTATTTAAATACTATTCCTAGTTAAATTTGACTAAATCATTTTTAAATAATTAAATAAACCATTATTTATTTAATTATATCCCATCATCCCCTTAAAATAATAAATAAATCATTTATTTATTTGTTATTTATAAATAAAGGAATTGGCCCAAGTCAAAAATCCTTTTCCCTCCAACAAATATAATAAAATATTCCTAAAGGGTGATTCTAGAATGCGATTAATAATATTTTATTCATGCACCGTGTTCTAGAACACCCCAATATTTTGTTATAAATAGAAGGGTTTTCCCCATTCATAGTCACCTCCATTGCATTAGATCACACTAGATCTGATTTTGGTCACCACTTTCCATTTCTATTTTATGAACTCCCATTGAGTTCCATGTTTTTGTTATCCACAATAGTTAGAGAGAGAGACCATTAATCTGAAACACTGAGGACTTCCAAGAACCCAGCCCACTGAGGAGAACTGGAAAACACCTTTCTTGTTTTCCTCTCAGGTGCCCCATTCTTTGATATAATAAAAAAGATTCTTTTAAACATACGTGTTCTTGTCTTGTCCATTGGTGCTTGTACTTTACTTTATCTGCTTAATATCTTCCATATATAGATCTAGATGTATGCAGCTTATTATAGATCTTAAGATGTTTTGCAGCCATAACTTATGTTAGGGCTACTTGATATGCGTAGCTAAAGTGAGTTTTTATGATAAAAAATTCATACTAACAATTTTTTGTCGTAAAAACCTGAGATTCTGGGTTCGATCCCTAGTGGAGTCGCCAATTGTTAGTATGAGTTTTTTGTCGTAAAAACTCACTTTAGCTACGCATATCAAGTAGCCCTAACATAAGTTATGGCTGCAAAACATCTTAAGATCTGTAATAAGCTGCATACATCTAGATCTATATATGGAAGATATTAAGCAGATAAAGTAAAGTACAAGCACCAATGGACAAGACAAGAACACGTATGTTTAAAAGAATATTTTTTATTATATCAAAGAATGGGGCACCTGAGAGGAAAACAAGAAAGGTGTTTTCCAGTTCTCCTCAGTGGGCTGGGTTCTTGGAAGTCCACAGTGTTTCATATTAATGGTCTCTCTCTCTAACTATTGTGGAAAACAAAAACATGGAAGTCAATGGCAATTCATAAAATAGAAATGGAAAGTGGTGACCAAAATAAGGTCTAGTGTGATCTAATGCAATGGAGGTGACTAATGAATGGGGAAAACCCTTCTATTTATAACAAAATATTGGGGTGTTCTAGAACTCGGTGCATGAATAAATTATTATTAATCGCATTCTAGAATCACCCTTTAGGAATATTTTATTATATTTGTTGGAGGGAAAAGGATTTTTGACTTGGGCCAATTCCTTTATTTATAAATAACAAATAAATAAATGATTTATTTATTATTTTAAGGGGATGATGGGATATAATTAAATAAATAATGGTTTATTTAATTATTTAAAAATGATTTAGTCAAATTTAACTAGGAATAGTATTTAAATAATGATTTAAATAAATTATTCTTAGGAATTAATTAAATAAATAATGATTTATTTAATTGATTACCTTGGTTTGGGTTAAATATGACCAAGAAATGTAATCAAATGTGGTGAAAGCAATTTTACTTAGGGTAAAATTGGTCTTACATGGTGTACTTGGGTTCATCTAATGATAATAGATTAGATGACCAAAAAATGGTGTAACAATACCTACATAGATTTCTTGAAGAATAAGGACGAAGCATTCAAATGGTTTCGTAACTTCAAGGCCTTGGTGGAAAGTCAAACAGGAAAGAAGATCAATATTTTGAGGACTGATAATGGCACTGAATATGAGTCAAAAAAGTTCAATGAATTTTGTAGAAAGAAACCACAACCATGTAATCTCCTAAGAAAAATGGCGTTACTGAAAGAAAAGATAGGACCATTATGGAAGCTAGCCATGCCATGCTATGTGACGAAGGTCTTCCTAAGTTTCTATGGGGAAAAGCTACGAACATTGTTGTGTACATAAAAAATCGATGTTCACATTCTGATTTGGACTCCAAAACTCCTGAAGAAATCTTCTCTAGTAAGAAACCTGATGGTTCTCATTTTAGATTTTTTGGTTGTCTTGTTTACTCTCATTTTCCAAAAGAGAAGAGAAGCAAACTAGATGCTTAAGGAAAGAAGGGAATGTTTGTGGGCTACAAAAGAACTTCGAAGGAATATAGAATCTATGTGGCTAGTCAAAGAGAAGTGGAGATATGCCATGATGTCAACTTCGATGAAGATGTTTCCCTTAGGAAAGTGATAAATTTTCCTAGCTCCAAGGAATACAATGATGAAAGAACAAGGAAGTAGGAAGAGTCGATGGATGAGATGATGCCTGACGTTGAAGGATTGATGGACCCTATTGATCCACCTCCTTCAATGAAGAGAATACCTTCATGGCTCAGGGATACTCTCGAGGATGCCGAGAGACATATGGCCCCAAAGGGGACATTCCGTGAAAGCAAGAAGCCTAATGGATACCAATGGTATATAGCAGCCACAAGTTCAATTGTACAATTAGAGCCTGGATCATTTGAAGAAGTTGTAAAGTATCAAGTTTGGAAGGATTGTATGCATTAAGAGTATGAGTCCATTATGAAGAATGATTTCTAGGATGTGGTCCCAAGACCAGAGGACAAAGTTGTTGTCACTTCAAAATGGCTCTATAAGATCAAGCATGGATCTGATGGTAGTGCTGAAAAAGTACAAGGCAAGATTCATTTCCGCATGTGGCCTATTATACCACCATCCAATCTATTATTTCCCTTGGTGCCATGGAAGGATGGAGTCTCCATTAGATGGATGAGACGACCACTTTTGTGCATGGTTTGATCAACGAAGAGGTGTATGTGGAGCAACCTCTAGGGTTCGAAGTCGAGGATAGAGAATCTCATGTATCTAGGCTGAAGAAATCCCTCTGTCGATTGAACCAAGCCCCCAGGGCTTGGTATGACGGTATAGTTAGCTACTTGATGAAGTTGGGCTTCACTCGAAGTAATGCCGATTCGAAACTTTACTTCAAGGTTGATAGAGAAAATACTCTCATTCTATTTCTCTATGTGGACGATCTCTTCCTGACAAGTGATGACCCTCTCATTCATCAATGTAAGAGGTGTTAGAGTCCTATAATTTAAAATATCACAAGGTGAATGAATATATATATATCTATATATATATATATATATATATATATATATATATATATTCACATCATTGCTAAAGATCATAAAAGAAACAAATAAAAGAAGAAAGAAAAAAGGGTGTAAAAAAGGAAACGAAAACCGCACAAAAAATGAATAGTTTTAAAAGTGATGCAAATAAAAATTCCACTACTCTGTAGAAACGTTTATTCGATCATATAGTTTAAGCATGATTTTACAATTTTAATTTTTTATTGATAGGTTAGAAAAAGAGAATTTGAAAAATTGTTTAATCTTGGCATATAAGTGTTGTAAATATTGTCATTGATTGAAAATGAATGAAAAGGAGCAGTACCAAAATTATCATTGAGAACAAAGGAGTAGATCAAATCAGCTTTAGTATGAAGGAGCATAGGTCAAAGAAGGAAAACGTTAAGTGGAGGAGCAGAAAAGAGGAAGAGGTGCAACAAAGAGGCAAGGAGGAGCAGTAGAATCAATATCTAAAGCAAAGGAAGCAAAGGCAGCAAAGGCAGTAAGCCCGAGTCAAGTCTAGAACATATTGAATCAAGACGTGAACATGCTAAGACATGTAATGAATGTGTTCAGCAAATGGAGAAATTCGTGAATGTGCGGGTTAAGTCGAGCTAGTTTCCATTCAGAGTAGTGCGCAAAGGAGCGTGTAGTTCTTTGGGAAGAGTTGGGTAAATTTCTATAATTTCAAATTCAGAATAGTGTTCGGAGGTTTTACTGAAAATCATAATCACATGTGAAGGGCCTGATCTCATATTTCAAATCACAACAGAAGGAATATCACAAAACTGCATAGACACAACAAATTGTGGAATACGAAGTATGGAAGATGAAGTAGGTAGTGACATGGCAGTGACGTGGCAAGGTGACATGTCATGATGAAGTGGAGATGACGTGGACCTGGCCTGCATATCGCAAATCACAAATCACTAGAGGTTAATATCCAAAGATCATAGAACTTTGTGATAAGAAACAAGTGATATAAATATACGATAGAGAAGTTGTGATAAATTCAAGTGGGACCCAATCTCATATCGAAAATTGCAAACCTCAGGAGGAGTGGCACTCATGAACCAAGTAGGAAATTTTGAAATGCGATAAGGGGTGGATGCGATGTAGTTTCAGAGTTAAATTGCAAAGGATTTCAAAACTGGAATAAGGCCTTTTTATGAAGAAATTCCATCGAAGCTGGAAGTGGTGAATATAACACAGAACCACCAAGAATTCTGAGATGCGATACGAGGAGCGAACGTGATATAATTCAAAGTGAAAATCTAAAGGAATTGAAGTCCAGTTGTGGGACTGAATCGGATAACGTAATTCGCAAGCTCAGGAGGATAAATGCTCAAGGACCATGTTGAAATGCCGAAGTCTGAAGTGTGATAATGAAGCGGATGCAATGCAGGTCAACACTAAGGCATAAATGATTTCAAGTCTGGGTGTATGTGGTTTTCCGTTTGTTAAATCGCATTGCATAACAGAAGAGGCTTATAATGTAGAACGATTAGATTGCTGAAATGCGATTAAGAGACGAAAAATGAGACTGTTAAAAGGTTAATTGGAAATTATTTAAGGTCAAGGTTTCTTTGTAGTTAGGATGTTTTATGAAGGAAGGTGAATGTAGGCAGAAAGGCTTGGGTAAGGAACCTGACACGGAGAAAAAGGGAGAGAAGGAATTTTTAGGCAGCATCATTTTGGGCCAGATGAAGCTGATAATTTGGGGCAGTATCATAGAGTAAGTGGATGAAATCATGCAGTCCATCCACATCATCTTTGAACAAGATTTTATTGTAAAGTGCATAGTGGCTATTGAAAAAGCAAATAAAGAATTCGGAAATATGCCAATCGCAGCCCCTAAAATCATAAAATTCGTTAACTCCAAAACCATTTATGAGCTTAATGCGTTGGACATGCAGGAGAAAATGAAGACCATATTAGAGGTGAAAAGGGTCCTCAATAAGAGTAATTTGGTGAGACAAATGGAGGAAAAGTGCCACGAACTAGACATAGCCATCAGTAGATTCTTAAACGGAATTGAGCCCTTGAGGGAAAAAGGGTCACCCTCATTGTATGTGATTAATACAAAAGTGGTCCAAAAGGGTGGTTATATGACCAAGCTCAAGGAGACAGCTAAATACACCACCAAATCCTCCAACATCAAGGGAAACGTGGCCGGGAAAGTAGTCTTTGATCTTTTGAGCAATGACATCTTTATTCAACATGAGCTAAAGAATGTTTTCCTCACCAGGCCAAATTTAAGCAAATACACAATAGTGGATAAAGTATATCGATAGGTCCTAGGGATGAGAATTACATGTAATAAGGAATGGGCAAAATTTTGCATGTACCAATATTGTCAAGGCACAGTGAGCACATTAGCACAACCACTAATCGACGAAAAGTTGCCAACACCACATCATATTTAATGATCTTGCAAAGGTAGCCCAAATGTAGAGTGAGATATCAGAGTCACCCATCATTGCCTCTTCATGAAAACCACATCCACCTTCCGTTTACTTTTGGATTCACAAAGAGCCGCCAAGGTTTTTAGATTCATCAAGAGTTTCTGAAGTTAATTCCATAGGAGGTGTTTTGTCAGAGATACTTTTTTCGAGCCATGCATGGCCACACATGTCTATTTTTGATTAATTGTAATTAATGAAAATTTGTTGAAGGATATAGGGAAACCAATGTAGTTTTGAGTTAAAGACTTCATGCATTGGCAATATCAGGGGTTGGACCTTGTTGTACCCTGTATTGTAAGAACTACTGTATTGGAACGTTGTAATTTTTGGAGCTGGGAATAAATAATAAAATATCATTTACAAGATGCTTGAGTTGTGTTAAATGGTGATGTGCTACTTCTCTGTGGTAAATTTGTTTCCATTTTTTTCCTTGTTGTGCATCTATTCATCTTATTGTAAAACAAAAATTTTAGATTAAGATTTGTTGTTGGAGCACCTTAATTCTGTCTCTATTTACCATCTGAATGTTTTCTTCTGAAGTCTAGTTAAATAATTCTTAACTTCTCTTTAATCATTACAGAATATCACTATTTCCTCCATATCATAATTCATGCTACCTTAGAGATCCAATTAGTACAATTAGTTTTCCCTGTGGTGCTCTTGAAAAATTGATGTCACAAACCAATGCCTTTTAATCAATAGCCCAATGGATTAGCGTCTATAGACCTGCTCATCGAACCAACAAAATCAATCAAAACAACCAATTGTCACCATCAATGTAACTAGCCTAGCATCAAAATTATTAACATTAAAGATAAATTTAAATCATAAATAGAGAAAGTCATCTCTGAGTATGGGAAGGATAGGTCCTAGATTCCAGAGTGGTTTGATGTTTTCCTTTATAGTTTATTATTGCCAATATTATAAATTATAGAGCCACAACATAATGGAGACCATATGGGGGATTTATTGAAATTCCTAATATTTCATTTGAACTCAGAAACCCCAGTAAAAACATTGTATGATAGAGTAAATCCCAAGATTGGTTTTTCAACTCTTTTGCAAAATACTCAGCCTGTCTGTGCTCTAGGTCTAAATTCTGGCTCATAGGAGAATCTTTACCATATCTCATCTTGAACCAAATCCTCCTGCAATAGTTGACAATTGAGAGAAAATACTAAGAAAAACTCCCAGAAATGAGAGTCAAACTGGGGGAAAATCCCTTCATAGAGCAAGTTCCCTCCCTGAAAACCTTGTAACCTTGCAGGAAATCCAGTTCAATTTACATTTTGAATAAAGCTTATTCAGGACTAAATCTCTGAATTTGACAACCCAGACAATTTTTGACCCATATATCCTACAAAAAAGTCTATTTGGGGTAGCCTCCACATCCACCCAAGTTTACCTTCAACTTCTTTAACACTTTGAATCCCTTCAAGATCTGGTAGCAGGACTCATATTAGCTATCGATGACACTTACGTTCAACAATCCATAGAATTATCTGCTTTGATTATAGTAACTCCCTCTATTATTTCCAGGTCTTGTCCTCCTCATTCAACCCATCCAGGTGTGTCTATAGCTCCTACCACATCCTTGAACATTTCCCACCATAGTGCCCAAACCACCACTCATACACCCACTTTCCACCTTCCTCCATTTAATCCTCCACCTCCCCATGTCAACCCTCCTCCTGTCAGTCCCCCTTGGGTTACCCCACCATCAATCATGGCAGCCATATATGCTCCATTGGTCCTAGTAACACCTAGGATACCCATGCCATAGGATTATCAATCCAAAATTCCACAATTTGATGGGACTGGTCCCGTTATTCTTCAACAACATGCTGACAGAATGAATGACTATTTTGACCTTCAAGAGATAGATGATGAAAGTGTGAGGTTGAGGATGTTTGCTCAAAGTTTGGGAGGAGAAGTAAGAAAATAGTTTAAGCTCTTGAATCCTAATAGCATCCATGACCTACCTGCTTTTCACTAGTTGTTCATAAATAGATGGTAAGTTAACAAAAAACCTCTTGAAATCATATCGGAATATGAAAACATCAAGAGGAATGCTGGAGAGAGTGTCCAAGACTACTGCACTACGTTCAATAGTGTTTATAACAAAGTTCCTTCTCACATGAAATCCCCACAAGGCTTAGCCCTAGTTAATTTCCCATATGGTTTTGATTTAAAAATGGCTTATCAGCTTAGAGAGAGAGAGAGAGAGATCCTACTACATTGGAAGAAATGAAGAGGGGTCCAATAAGTGTAGAAGCCAACCTACTTGCAAAGAGGGCTAGAATGAGGAATTATAAGAGAGTCACTATAAGGGAAGAACCTACAACATCCACATATGATTCTAATATTGATAACCTCCTTAGAACTATGGAGAGGATGATGGAGATAATCAATGTGAATGAGAGAGCTATTCCCAGGGAAAATCAGCCAACTCCCCAAAACCTTAGAAGAAACCCACCTCAAATAAGACAGAAATAATGGAGAGGCCCTAACCAGAAAATTAGGCCTCCATTATAGGAGAACTATGTTGATGAAGATGAGGGAGTGGTCGAAGAACTAGAAGAAAGTCAGATTAATCTAATGGGAATTAATGAAGAGGATTATGTTTTCCTTACCGAAGAAGAGAAAGGTTTTTTTTCTCTGATGCAAACTTCATTAGAATCTGAAGAGTTTGAGGATTATAAACAAGGTTTGAGAATGCCATCATGGAGGTACATAGATGATATAACCTTGGAAGCAAGAAGAACTCTGATAACTCTAGGAAAAAAATACTGAAAACCTTGCCAAAAAGGTCGCAAAAACTGATCCCAAGAAAGCATCAAAAAGTTGAAAGAAAGCTATAAACATCCCAGGAAAGAATAATATATAATAAAACACTAGTAAATCAACTATCAACCCTATTAAAGTTTCTTAAGATGAAATCCCCACTACAAGTTAACAAACTGAGATTGCTGCAAAAATAATGCCTGAGAAGATTGATTGTTCAAATCTGCTAAAAGTACAGACACCATTCATCATTGAGAACGAAATTGCTAAAATAAAAATATCAATTCCTCTCATTGAATTGGTAAATAAGGATGTGTACAGATCTAAGGTCCTAAAGGTACTGAACACAGGAGAAATTACTGAAAATATCAATCTAAATGGTGATAAACTTGAAGTTTTGTTTGGAGTAGAAGTAGATGGTAAATCCTGGGAGGGAGGTGTTCCCCCATTTTATATCTGTTTGAATGCTCATGATAAAATCCTCCATAACACCATGTTGGATTCAGGTGCATCACATAATCTTATGCCAAATGCTGTTATGAAGTAACTTTGCTTTGAGATCATTAGACCCTACAAAGATTTGTACTTATTTGATTGTAGTAAAGTCAAATGCCTAGGTCTCATCAAAGATCTTTACATTACTTTAGCTCAGATACCATCATCTTGGCTCACATCCCCCCTAATTATGGCATGATTTTATCACACTCATGGGGAGCCAAGCTACAGGGGACCCTCCAAATGGATATGACTTATGCTACCATACTAGTGTTTGGCCAACAAAGAAGATTTTATAGGGAAACTTTAATGAAATACATGGTGAGAAATCAAGAGAAACCACATAACTACCCACTTTACTCTGTTCATTTTGACCTTGATTCATTCATTATTTATAATGATGGGGACATTGATGCACTAGCATCTAAAGAAGAAAAGGACCAGGAAAAAGAACAAGCAGACCAAATGGAAATTATACAACACCGGGATGAATCTAAACCTTTTTGGAACATGAGCTTTGATGGCTCTTGTTGAAAAGCAGGTTCAGGAGTAGGGGTGTGGGTCTACAATACTATAAATGACCATGAAAAGGTTCATTCTTAGAAAATAATTTTTCAGTGCACCAAAAACATAGCATAATATGAGGCAGTTTTTTTAGGTTTACAATTACTGAAAATATTAGGAGCCAAAATATTTTTTGTTCATGGGGACTCTGAGCTGGTTATTAGATATATCAAGGGAGAATACATAACCAAACATCCTAGATTGAGAGCATACAGGAATGCTACCGTAGTCCTCCTGAAAATATTCGAAAAATATGATCTTGCTGCAATTCCAAGGAATCAAAATATCCTTGCCAATGGTCTAGCATTTTCAGCAAGCGCTTGTCAATCACCTCATCCCAAAAAGCAATACACGATGCAAATTAAACACCACCCCGCAGTCCCTGATAACATGAGATATTGGCAAGTCTTTGATAATGACAAACAGAATGAGAATTTCCTGTAGTCCAAAGGTGAGTTTGAAGATTCTAGATTGGAACTATATTATGAGGAAGATTGTCCCACTGAATAAAAAATGAGGAGGGATGTACCACCTCATGATTCTGATATTAATATTTTAGCAAATGAAGCTTTACATAGAACAAAGATACATAAAGACCTAGGAAAAAGGAATTTTAAGTACTCCAATTCAAGAATAACATCGTGCCTAGAGGACTTGTCCCTTTAGAGGAACTATTTGACTTCAATGATGTGGCAAAAAAACCGAAGATGGAACCTACAGAGGAAAACATCGAGGAATGAAATTTAGGTAGTGAACAAGATCCCAATATGATAAAGTTATCAAATACACTGTGAGTGACTACAAAACATAAATACATTTCTCTGTTTAAAGAGTTCATTGATGTGTTTGCTTGGAGCTATGAGGACCTGAAATATTATGATACTAGTATTATACAACATAGGATTCCAATCAAGGAAGACCAGAAACCTTCCAAATAGAAACTGTGCAGGATGAATCATGTCCTAATGCCCTTGGTTGAGAAGGCGATCAAGAAAATGTATGATGCCAAAATCATATTCCCGATTAGATACTTTGAATGGGTATCAATATTGTGCCTATAAGAAAGAAAATAGGTGAAATCAGACTTTGCATTGACTTTCGAAATCTAAACAAAGTATCACTTAAAGAAAGCTAACCTTTACCAAAGATGGACCATAGATTGCAAAGGGTAGTGGGTTCCAAAAGGATCTCTTTGTTAGATGGATTCTGAGGGTATAATCAAGTGTTGGTGCATCCTGATGATTAACTCAAAACGACTATTACTACTTTGTGCGGGACCTTCATGTATGTGAAAATTCCTTTTGGATTAATCAATGCCGGTGCCACTTTCCAGAGAGAAATGGATATTTATTTTTTCGGAAGAGATCAACCTATTTAGTATGATATACCTTGATGATATTACATTACATTCAAAAACTAATGAAAAACATCTCTCCCATTTAAAAATACTTTTTGAGAAGTGCAAAAGGTTTGGAATATATTTGAAGCCCAAGAAATCATTATTTTTTCTTGAAGAAGGGAAGCTTATTGGCCACATCATATCTGAAGAGGGAATCAAAATTGATCCCGGTAGGATTGAGGATATACTTCAAATTAGTCATCCCAGGAATATCAAAGAGCTTCAATCTTTCATTGGTAAGATAATTTTTTTGACAAGGTTTATGCCAAACCTTGCAAAACTACTGAGAAACATCACTAACATGCTCAAAATAGATTTAGAAGTTAAATGGAGCATGGAGGCTAAGAAATCCTTTGACTTGGTAAATCAAGCACTCACTAAAGCACCAGTTCTGATCATCCCTGATTTCACCAAGGATTTCATTATTTTCTCCTTTGCATTAGAGCACACTATTGTTGTTGTATCATTGCAGAAAAACTAGGAAGGACAAAAGCATCCCATAGCTTTTTTCATCCAAGATTTGAGAGATGCACCTTTAAAGTATAATATCGTGGAAAAGAAAGAATTTGATTTGGTCAAAGCACTAAATGATTTCAGTGTTTACATCCTACATTCATATATCATTCCCTTTGTGCCCAACACAACTCTCAAGGACATCATAACACAAATGGATTGTTGTTATCCTAGAGTATGATTTGGAGATCAGACCCACCAAACTGATCAACGGACAAGGATTATCCAAATTGATGGTTGAAACCAATTTTCAAGAATTATATGTCAACATGATCCATTCACTAGATGAACAAGAGGAGTTAGCGACTCCACCTATTGAGGAAGAATTCCAAAATTATCCCTAATACAGAGATATATTATATGTTCTATTTAAATTAAATGCTCGTCATGGTTTGTCTAAAACTAAAGCTAGATTCTTGAAATTGAAAGTTGCCAAATTCTGCATCCTAGAAAATGTCTTATACTGGAAATGTTTTGGGGGCATATTTATTAAACATTTTATTCAGGAGGATGAAGATAGGGTTATGCAAGAATTCCATGAAGGGGACAGTGGAGGCCATATCTACTGGAAAACCACTGCTAAAAAAATCATTAGAGATGGTTTCTATTGGCCTACTATCTTCCCATATATCCACAAAATGGTAGCCACCTATTACAACTGTCAAATCTTTGAAGGAAAAATAAAGTTGTTTCCCTTGCCCTTACAACCAATTTCTCTTGAGGGTCCTTTTCAAAAATGGGGTTTAGAATTCATTGGAGAAATTCACCCTTCATCCTCTATCCATCATAAATGGGTCCTTACTTCCACAAAATATTTTACCAAATGGATAGAAGGCATCCCTTCCAGAACAGCTACTGACTTAGTGATTATAAATTTCCTTGAAAGAAATATCCTTTCCATATTTCGTTGCCTTAGAAAAATCATCACAAATAATGTTGTTTCTTTTAAATCCAAGAAAATGGTGGATTTTTGTCACAAGTATCACATCTCCTTGGGACATTAAACATCCTATTACCCTCAGGAAAATGGACTAGCTGAATCCTCAAACAAGAGTTTGTTTAATATCATCAAGAAGCTGCTAGAAGACAACAATAAATCCTGGCATAACAAACTAGTGCATGCATTGTGGGCTAACATAATAACAACTAAGAAATCAATTTCCATGTGACCATACCAGTTGGTCTATGGGATGGATGTGGTTTTTTGAACATCATTATGAGTACCAGCCTTGAAAATCATCCAAGAGGTAGAGGTCAAAGAAAATGATGTACAAAGAAGGATAAAATAGACCATTTAGCTACAACAGTCTAGAGAAGAAGTTTACAACAAAAATCAGGTTATGAAAGAAAATATAAAGAAGATCTTTGACAAAAGAAAAAAGGAAAATGATTTTAATATTGGAGATAAAATACTTATATGGGATTCCAGAAGAGAAGATAAAGGGATACATGGAAATTTTGACAACTTGTGGAAGGGCCCATATATTGTTCATTCTTTTAGATGAAATATTGGATTTTTTCTCCAAGAGATGGATGGAACAGAGCTTCATGGAGGTCTTGTCAATGGAAAGATGTTGAAACATTACTTCTCCTAAATGTGGATAAATTTCCCACCCCGTTGTAAATACCACAAGTTTTTGTTTCCGATCCTTTTGAAGACTACCTTTTTGTGCTGAAAAAACAACAAGAGAAAATTCATGGAAAACATTGCAGAGAAGGAGTATGCAAGGCTACTGGTCTTGGTGTTCCTGACAATTCCATAGGAAGAAGTGCCATCCCCAGCTGGAGCCACTTTTAAAGTCTTTTAATTTATAGTATCTCAAGGTGACTGAATATTTCTTTCCTGCAGGTTTTCATATTGTATATATATATTTCAATTTTCAAAGCATTGCCAAAGAACATAAAATAAACCAAAAAAAAAGAAGAAAGAAAAGAGGGTGTAAAAACAGAAAAGAAAACCCCAAAAAAAATGAATAGTTTTGAAAGTGTTGCAAATCAAAATGCCACTACTCTTTATAAAGGTTTGTTCAATCATATCGTTTAAGCATGTTTGTACAATTTCAATTTTTTATTGATAGGTTAGAAAAAGAGGATTTTCCAAACTATTTAATCTTGAAATATCAGTGTTGGAAATATTCTCATTGATGGCAAAGGATGGAAAGGAGTAGTACCAAAATTATCATTGAGAACAAAGGAGCATATCAGGATCACTTGGAGTATGAAGGAGAATAAGCCAAAAGAGGAAAAATTTTAATTGGAGGAGCATAAAATAGGAAGAGGTGCATCAAAGAGGCAAGGAGAAACAATAGAATTATCTAAAGAAAAGGAAGCAAAGGAAGCAAAGGCAACAAGCTTGGGTCAATTCATAAATGTATTGAATGAAGACATGAACATGCTAAGACAGGTAATGAACATGTTCAACAAATGGAGAAAGTCGTGAATGCACGGGTTAAGTCAGGCTAGTTTACGTTTAGAGTAGTGCATGAAGGCGTGTGCAATTATGTCGGCAGGTTTGGGTAAATTTACATAATTTCACATTTAGAACAGTTTTTGGAGGCTTCACTGCAAATAAAAATCGCATGTGGAGGGCTTGATCACATATCGCAAATTGAAGTAGAAGGATGATTAGAAAACCACAGAGACACAAGAAATTGTGAAATGCAAAGTACGAAAGATGAAGTAGGCAGTGACATGGCAATGACATGGCAAGGTGATGTGGCATGAGGATGTGGAGATGATGTGGACCTGGCTTGTATATCACAAATCACAAATCACAAGAGGTGAAGATCAAGATATTGGAGAACTTTGCGATAAAAAACATGCAATAGGAATTTGCGATAAAGAAGTTGCAATAAATTCAAATGGGACCCAATCGTATATCACAAATCGCAAAGATTGGGAGGAATGGCACTCATGAACCAAGTAGGAAATGCCTAGATTCTATAAGGGGTGGATGCAATGTAGTTTCAGAGTTAAATTGCAAAGGATTTCAAATTCGGAATAAGGCCTTTTTATGAAGAAATCACATCGGAGCTTAGAGCGGTGAATATAATGAAAAGCCACCCAGACTTCTGAGATGAGATACAAGGAGCGGATGCGATATAGTTCAAAGCTAAAATATATAGGAATTGAAGTCTGACTTTGGGACCAAATTAGATATCGAAATTCGCAAGCTCAGGAGGATAAGCGCTAAAGAATGATGTTGAAATGCCAAAGTACGAAGTACAATAATGAAGTGGATGCGATGCAGGTCGACGTTGAAGCCTAAAGGATTTCAAGTCTAGATGTATATGGTTTTCCCTTTGTTAAACTACCTTGGAGAACAGAGGAAGCTTGTATCGTAGAATGATTGGATTGTCGAAATGTCATTAAGAGACTGGACATGAGGTTGTTCAAAGGTTAATTGGAATTTATTTAAGGTTGAGGGTTCTTTGTAATTACGTTGTTTTATGAAGGAATGTAGGTAGAAAGGCTTAGGTAAGGGACCCGACACAGCGCAAAAGGCAGAAAATGAATTTTTAGCCAGCAACATTCTGGGCCAAATGAAGATGATAATTTAGGGTAGTATCATAGAGTTAGTGGATGAAATTCAGAACTCCATCCACATCATCTTTGAACAAAAGGAGTTGATTGACAAGGGAATAGTGGATATTAAAAAATAAAATTAGGAATTGGGAAATATGCCAATCACAGCCCCTAAAATCATAAAATTCGTAAACTCCAAAACTAGTTATGAGCATCAAGAACTGGGTGTGCAGGACAAAACGACAAACATATTAAAGGTGAAAAGGTTCCTCACTAAGAGAAATTTGATGAGACAACTGGAGGAAAAGTGTCACAAAATGGACATAGCCATTAGTAGATTCTTAAGAAGAATTGAGCCCTTGAGGGAAAAAGGGTTTCCCTCGCTGTACGTGATTAATAACAAACTGGTCCAAAAGGGAGATTATATGACCAAGTTGAGGGAGACAGGTAAAGACACCCCCAAATTATCCAACATCAAAGGATAAGTCACTGAGAAAGTTGTCTTCAGTCTCTTTAGCAATGACATCTTTATTCATCATGAGCTAAAGCATGTTTTCCTCACCAGGCCAACTTTCAGCAAATACACAGAGGTGGATAAAGTATATCGAAATTTCATAGGGACTAGAATTCCTGGTAAGAAGGAATGGGCCAAATTTTTAATATACCAATATTGACAGGGCACATTTAACAAATTAGCACATCCACTCATCGACGAAAAGTAGCCAACATCACATCATATGTAATGATCCAGCAAAGGCAGCCCAAAAGTAGAGCCAGATGTTAGAGCCACCCATCATTGCCTCTGCGTGACCACCTCAACCAAATTCCACTTAATTTTGGATTCATGAAGAGCCACCAAATTTTTTGGATTCATGAAGAGCGGTCGAAGTTAAATCCACAAGCAGTGTTCTGTCAGAGATATTTTGTTTGGGCCTTGCATGGACACACTTGTCTAGTTTTGATTAATTGTAATTAATGAAAAGTTGCCGAAGTAGATAGGGCAACCGATGTAGTTTTTAGTTTAATACTACATGCATTGGAAGTATCAGGGGGTTAGACCTTGTTGGACCTTGCATTGTAATAACTACTGTATTGGAACATTGTAATTGTTCAATCTGATCATCAATAATAAAAGACCATCTACAGGGTACTTGAGACCTGTTAAAAAATGATGTGCTACTTCTCTGTGTTAAATGTTTCCATTGTTTTCCTTAATTCCCATCTATTCATCTGATTGTAAGACATAAATTTTAGATTAACATTTGTTGTCGAAGAACCTTAATTATGTCTGTATTTACCATCTGAATGTTTTCTTCTGAATTATGGTTAAAGAATTCTTAAATTTTATTTAATCATTACTGAATATCACTATTTTATCCATATCATAATTCATGCTGCCTTAGAGATCCAGTTAGTACAGTTAGCTTTCCCTGTGATGCTCTTAAAAAATTGATGTCACAAACCAATGCTTTTGACTCCATAGCCCAATGGGTTAGCTTCTGCAGACCTGCTCATCCAACCAACTTAATCAATCAAAACAACCAATTCTCACCATCACTGTAACTGGCCTAACATAAACATTCATAACATTAAAGATAAATTTAAATCATAAATAGAGAGAGCCCTCTCTGAGTCGAGGAAGGCTAGGTCCTATATTCCAAAGTGGTTTGATTTTGTCCTTTATAGTTTATTCTAGGAAATCTTATAAATTATAGAGCCACAACAAGAGGGAGCTTGCTTCCGAGTTTGAGATGAAAGACCTAGGACTGATGCATTACTTCCTAGGCTTGGAGATTTGGCAGAGTCCTGGCAAGATTTTCCTATCAAGGAAAATATATTGTGAAGCTGCTGGAGGGATTTGGTATGGTGGATTGTAAGTCTGTGTCGACACTGACGAAACTAAGCTTCAAGAAGTTGTGTGGAAATTTTGTTGCACCAAAATGGGAAATCCTATCGAGTATTGTCAACTCGTAGGAGCATTGATGTTCTTAGTGAACTCTCATCCTGACATGTGTTTTATAGTGAACACTTTGAGTCAACATATGCTTGATCCTCATCACATTCACTAGGTTGGTGTGAAGAATATCTTGAGGTATCTCTGGGGCACGATAAACCATGGGCTGAGATACACTACTAGGAGTTTGAGATGCCATGGATATACTGATGCTGATTAGGCTGGCAGTGTGGTGGATCACAAAAGCACATATGGATACTGCTTCACACTTGGTTATGCGTCGATATCTTGGATGAGAAGGAAGAAGAAGTCGATGGCTTTGAGCACGGCTGAGGCTGTATACATTACAGAGAGTATAGCCTATTGTGAAGATATTTGGTTGCAAAATCTCTTCAGTGAGTTGTTCGAGCATGTGCTGGATACCACCGTTATCCTTTATGATAACCAGAGTGGGATTCGTTTGTTAGAGAATCCTGTGTTCCACGATCAATCTAAGAATATTGATATCAGGTACCATTTTATCCTGGATATGGTACAACGAGGCACTGTAAGGCTCGATCATATAGGAAATGATGAGCAGTTCAGTGATATTTTCACTAAGCCCCTAGGGAAGTTCAAGTTCCTAACCTCCCGTGAGAAACTTGGAATCATGGAATGACCCTATTATGAGGGTCCTATTGGACGATGAGCTCTGGGAGCTCTAGGGGGCTTTTTGGGTAGCTTCTTAGAGCTATAAGCAACCACAGGGCTATGCTTGCCAAACCTTGTTGGTGTGCTTCCACCCCACCATGATGATATTGAGTTGGTTCACCTCTCTTTGATTTGTGCCCCGTATGAATCCCACCCATGGAGTTTCAGACTCATGGGAAGTACCTCTCAACTTGGCTGATCAGGTGGGAAATTATGGATAGAGACCAATAGGAAGACCAATGCATGCATCAGAGATTTCTTTACTCTCTATGTCTATGATGGCACACATCAAACCACCTGATCTGGGATCAAGTCTAGTGAGGTTTCAGACCTCCAACTGAATTTAGTTCAGTTAAACTAGCTTTGGGTTAGTATATGAATCTTTTGAGTCCAAGTGAGCTTTTGGACCTCCAACTGACTTTGGGTCAGTTAAAATAACTTCGTTTTTGTATGAAACTCCTTTGAGTCCTATACAGGTTTCATACCTCTGAGCAGACTTCGGGTCAGTAGGGAGTGATGTCTTTGTGACTCACCGTTTAAAATAAAGAATCCAAAAAAACAAGTTATGACAGGATAATGCATGATGCTTGGATGGCACTGGTGGATGGAGTTCTCCCTAGTTGAGAGGGAGTGTTAATTTTGGGCAAATAGGCCCAAAATCCATGTTGTACTGCTCAGATGATGATGTCAATATTTTTATTGGATTTTTCTTTTGAAGAGGTGCAAGATTTATCTAAAGACCATTTTGGTCGGATGAGCAGAGAATTGATTTTCAATTTATTCCACTTATGTACAAGGTCAGCCCGAATTGTAATGTAGGATTGCAAGCCCAATAGATGTGTCACAAACCCTCACAAATGGATATAAATTGGAGAGACTTGGAGGTCATTTCATCATAAAATCATCACACACTTCTCTCTTGTGTTTGACTGGTGTTAGACTCCATCTTGTCTAGTCCTCTGTCAGAGTCAAATGCAGACGGGTAGCTGTCAAAGTATCATTTCAATATGCAGGCCAAAATGGCATCAACTTTCACCCACCGCAATTTAAATGTTTGCAGAGCTTGTTCTTAGAATGTTTCAATAACACTCGCAGGCTAGAGGAAGATTCAGTAGGTGTTTATTTCAGGAATGTCATCAATGTGAAATTGATTCTTCTTCAAAACCCTGTTTTGAAGAAGAAATCATTAAATGTGTTTTTTTAGAATATGTATCAAATTCTCTAGCTCTTCAAGTGGCAGCGGTTTCATCAACTCCTATCCCTGCAAGCAGACAAAGAAAAATCCCTCATTCAAAATCAGCAAATTTAAAAAGGGAATTAGAAAACAGAGTTTGTAATAATGTGTTGGAGCATAATTGGCAAAGAATATTGCAAAGAGGATTTCATCAGATGGTGGCGGTGTTCTCATCATTGATTATGGACAAATATGGAAGGCGTACACTTCTAATGATTGCTGCAGGAGGAATGTGCATAAGCTGCTTTATTATTGGATCGTTTTACATACAGGGACATTTTAATGGGTCTTCTCTTCTACTACTTGCAAGAAAATTATCATTAATTGGTCTTTTGGATTATATTGCAACATTTTCAATGGGCATGAGTGGAATTCCATGGGTCATGAATGTCTGAGATATTTCTTTTTGAATATGAAGAGTATTGCTGGTGTCTCTCACAGCTTGGTTTGGTTCATGGATTGTCACCCCTTACTTTTAATTCTCTCTTTTCTTGGAGTTCTACAGCTTCCTTCTTTATATTTTGCATATGGCTTTTCTGAGGTTCATATCATCGCACTTTGTGACATCCAAGGATTGTATATAATCCTTGTACCTGTGGCTTGCATCTATGATTTTAATGGTTCGATTTGTTTTGAAGCTCATATGGTTTGAGGCTTGTATGATTCGTATGGTTCAACCCTGAATGGTCTCATTATATATGGGTCTCAGTGCTTCGCATTTAGCTCAGTGAAACATCATCTATGGCTCTCGCATCTTACTATATCATAGCATCTATGTCTCTCAATTGGGCGTATACTCTTTGCGATTTGATACACAATATGTGTCTCTGCGATATGTATGGAGGTCTCAACGCTATTCTGCGATGGGTGTATTGTTTCTACAGATCTATGCTAGCAGCTATATTCATATATACATATAGAATAATGTCTATGGTCAGTGGTACTTATATGGTTGGCACAAGCACTCTCCCGACATTCCTATAGTCTCAGCATCACTATTATATCGACCTGTTTCAGCACTAGATGAGTCTCGGCTCTGTTATATAGTATGTATGGCATGATCAATTGCAGAGCATCACAGATGTATGATAGCAGTATGGTATATATGGTTCAGTTCGATATGTGTCTCAGTTCAGTTCTATGAATAGCAGCATTGGAATTCTTTTCGTTGACATCACCATTACAATATATGTAAATAACCCAACTTTTCAAAAATTTCTATGTAACTGGTGTGTTGCAAGTTTTCCATTCGCGGATTGGGAAGCTTCTGTATGCAGGTCAAAGTCCTACATGGCTAAAAAAGGAAGGTGTTTGGTTCTATAAGTATAACTACTTTCTTCCACAAAGCAGTCTACATGGGCACCTTGAAGAGAATATTATGCCTTCTCTAAACACATTAGAATGGCAACCCAATGGTGAAACAGTACAATCCATCATAAAATCTCTTCATTTCAAGTTATTTTCAGATATATATGGAGGAATCAAGGAAAATGGCAGTGTTCGTGTGCGTTTTGCTGGAAATTGGTGCAACTTTTAGGCGCGCTATGCATCAGCACATTTTTTCCTGTGTAAATTTGTTCGTGCGCTACGCACCAGGAGCGCGCTACGCACTGGGAATTTTTCCCAGAACTTCGATGGATGTAGCTGCTTCCGAGTTTTACACTGAAAAGGATCATGCAGTTCATTTTAAAATTTGAAACTCTTTATACCAATGGACCTGCAGGTGGCGGTGGCATCAGGTCTTTTCACTGTCATTGCAAATGAAGGTGAACACTTCAAATAGTCGAAAACATTGATATATTTCATAGGTGTCAGCTGCAATTGGTTCGCCATCGCGGGTATAAAGGAATCGATAAGCCAACTGCAAGTAATAATATGCCAAATCCAAGCGATAATAAGTGTGGAATGAACGCATCTTTGTATAACCTTATGCGTGTGCAGAGGCAGTGATTTGGGTAGCAATAGCTGGCTCATGAATATGGCCCAAGAGGTGTGTAAACAGAAAGACCATGAGGCAGGGTTCAAAGAAGCTACCTATATTGATTTCCTTTAAAAGCCATGTTTCTTATGTAAACAGCCTGGGCACACCACGATGACATGCCCACATCGCATAGCGACAGAATATGGGGTTGTCCCTGGCCCCCGCAAATATGTCCAGAGTGGCTTTGACTTTGTATTTGAACGGAAAATCAGAAATCATATCAATATGATCAAGCCAACTTATGTTATTCCCAACCAGGTTGACTCTGCTATCATCAAGTTACACAGTAGACGGATAATTTGCTTAGAATTTCACCCTACTAAGAACAATATTATCATGTCAGGAGATAAGAAAGGTCAAATTGGTATTTGGGACTATGAGAAAGTGACAGAGAGGACAGTTTATACCTGATTTCATGCCGAATGGGATCCAAAGGATCCGTCCGAGTGCCTTGCAGTTATTGGTCGTTACATAAGTGATAATTTCAATGGCATAGCTTTGCATCCAATTGATTTCATCGATACAAGCAATGAACAGCTTGTCGCTGAAGTAATGGATCCAAATATAGCAACCGATCTCCTACTAATGACTTCAGTCCTGATTCGATGGGATCTACGCTCCAGTTTGCTAGCCATCAGAGTAATTCAAGGGAAACGATGCTCTATTTTTAGAAAAAATGGTTTTTCATCGACCTGTAGGGGAAAGGTTCTTGGTCTATTTACTGTATGTAAAAATGATTTTGTTTCAAATAGTAACGTGGCTTGATTTTGCAATGCGCTTGTCAAAAAGGTGACCTCCACATTCCACATGCCATTTTTGGTCTAACAGCAAGAGGAAATGGAAATTATAACGTGGCAGTCCAGGTCGAAAACAAAATTAGAACGAAGGCATCGATCCTGAGCAGAAAAATAGGGACAGATTGCCTATCCTAGTCTTCAGTTATGATTTGGAGGGTTCACACTACAGCGTCCGCCTTTGTATTGGTCATAGATATGTATGCGCTGATCTTTAGGAACCGAAGAGTGGCTTTTTACTATTTTTCATAGTGCCAGTCGAAACAGTTCCATATTTTCATGGATCGGTTTTCTTCTGAGCTGTTTATGGTATTAAAAAACATTTTGTAAAGAGAAAGAGAGTTCTGAGAGGTGTGTGGAAGATAAATCAGAGTTTTATTATACAGTTTGACAGAGATTTTAATGGAGAAATACAGCTCTGTTTCACAAGATTCCTGTGGCTCGAAGTTTTAGCATAATGTATTTTTCTCTATGTTTCATATGTATCTTGTAGTGTTTTTTCATTTCATTCATAATCACTGTCTGTTGAATGCTTTTAAGTGTGAAAGGAAGAATTCAGCTTGCTGCTCTGCCTTGGAAAAGTATTCAAGTTCTATGTTTTCTTCTGTCTAAAAAGGATTCGTGAATTCATGCCCTTTTCAGCATTCTTAAACATTCTTTACACTTCATATAATTTCAAATTGAATGCTTAAGCTCTTGCATGTCTTGCCTTATGGAATAATCTGTGTTTTTCATTTAATTTCTGCTCTTACTGTCTTTGCCCCACATAGCCCAGAAAACCC
This sequence comes from Pinus albicaulis, assembly GCA_034641835.2. NCBI lineage: Eukaryota > Viridiplantae > Streptophyta > Pinopsida > Pinales > Pinaceae > Pinus > Pinus albicaulis. Next base: position 1,439,079,794 of record CM076582.1, on the reverse strand, counting down.
AAACATTTATTAAAAAATCCTTTTCATATCTATTTACTAGCCTAAGATCAGTTGTTCATTTGGTCATCTCAGCCCCTTTGAAAATCCCTTGCCGAGATAGACCCGGAGAGAGCCCTCTCCTGTCCTCGTAGGGCTAGCTACAAGGCTAAGGTTGGTTTGATGTTGCCTCGAGTTTTTCCTTCCTCAGCCTGAGGCAGATTCGAGCGCTAACAACTGGTTCGATCACTTTTGGAGGTATTTTCTTCTCACACGTGTGGAGCAGAAACTAGGTCTTTTTGGTGCAGATCTGTCTAGGGCTTCAGCGAAGGTTTTACTAGCATTGAATTTGGTCAACGCTTGGTTCGTTGACCTCCAAACTTCACAAAAATTCTGATTTATGAAGGTTGCATTGATTGGCACACATACCAAGGCTAAACATTGACTTTTACCTTGTTGCATTGACTTTTTGCTACTGTTATTTTGCATTGACTTAAAAATGTTGACTTTCATTGACTTTGGGTTGAATTTATGGAGCTGTCTTGAGGGTTGTGTGACACCTTTGGTTGGCTAACCTTAAGAATGCTTTTCTAGTTGAAGCATCCTATTGATTGCCATAACTACACCATTCTTCTTCTCTGTTTGACAAAATATAAGTATATGATTGGCTTGTCTTCCGTCGATCTATTGGTATGTTCGATCAACATTTTAGTTTCATGTTTATGTGATCAATATTTTGTATCGGGCCCTACAATTTTGAAGCAAATTTGCATCAAGCATAGAACACTATAAAAAATTTACACTATTTAGGCCATAAGTTTTGCAAAATTCGACCAAATTGGGAGCAAGAAAAGTCTATTTTGGATGTTTTGGACATTCTGAACACATTGAAGCGGGTTTTAAGAGTAGTAGATGATTGTAAACAACACTTTTTTTCACATTTGAGCTAATACAGAGGCCCAAGCCATGGAAGCTAGACCAAGGAGATGTAGCCCAGGAAGGGTGAACTCATTCATCAAAACAATGTGTTAATGGATCATTTGATGGTGTGATTTATGTTAGGATATTCCAACACATGGGAAATAGTTAAGAATAACTTAGTATAATGTAGATTTAGGTAAAGTGTGTTTCTTTAGTATGTACTTTTGTAACTTATAATCCGACGGTAATGATTTGTAGTGATCCAACTGTTCACTCTCTCCTCAGTATTAACAACACTTGATGCATGCCTTAACACTCAATTGGTCCATGATATCTATTTAAAAATAATATAGGGTCATTTTTTTGATAACCTTTTATAAGAGAAACATATGTAATCTTTCTTTTATATTAATAAATTGCTTGAACTGGCTGCGTTGGCTCAGGCCGTGGATAGTTTCCCTCTTCTAGGGCTTTAACCATGTGATAATACTGGTGTACTAATTTTTGATCTATTTGTGAGCGGTGACCTTTGGTTTTTGATCTAAGGAACTTGCAATGTAAATTCCTACATGGTATTAGAGCTATTTTGAATGCCGCATCCGTTGTTGATCCAAATTCGAAGCTGGTTTGACTGCATGTGACTGTCATTTTCTAGATCTACTATTTATGAAAATTTTCGGGCCTAGAAGACTCCCCTGTTAAGCTTGGAGCATCTGTTTGAATGAGTAACACCTTTCGTTTCATGTGAAAAGGTTTTCGGTTTCCCAGGTTATGTCAGTTTATATTTGGAGGTATAAAGTATTTGTTTTGTAGTTATATTTATTAGTAGTTCTACTTATTTCAGCTCCCTCTATTTATTTTTGTTTTTAGGTTTTATTGATTTGCCAGATCTATACCCTCTTCTCTATGTATGCTCTTTGCTCTGTGTTGTGTGCGATCTCGACAAATCAGAAACAAGAAGAAGGATTTTTTTTTTGCTACGTATACTCTTTCCCCGTGTCATTGTGCGATCTCAGGAAATCATAAATAGTGAAAAAATAGATAGTTGCCGGTAAGGCTAACTAAAACTATAACATTCTGATGTAAGGCCTACATTTCAATTTTTTTTTTCTCAAATTATTTTCTTTTTTGTGTAGGAAAAAACACGCACACTTGAAAAAAAATAAAAAAAATAAATAAATAAATAAATAATGAAAAAAAAACCCTGCCTCCTTTCAAACAATTACAGAATCCTTTTACTATCTCACTTGGTGAGAAGTTAGTTTATGAGAATAGAGATCATGAGTTGAAGTCTCTTTCTAAAGCTTCTTTTGTAAAAAATATTTTGTTAAAGGGGTGGGATTTTTTTTTTTTTAAATTTGAATGTCATCATCAAATTTCAAACCGTTCCCATAACTACTTGGCATCTACAACTCAGTTTTTTCAAAAAGGCATAACTTCTTCATCTAAAAGCCATTTTTCGAGCCATTTTTTTTTAATCAGCCTAATTTTTCGAGATCTTTCCATTGAAGCAGTTATTTTTAGCTTTTCTTTTAGCTTTATTTTTTGAAAAAATGGAAAGTGCATGCCCGATTATTCTTAACACCACCAATTATTTCCAATGGCTACCTCACATGGTATATATACTTAGAAGTAAAGGGCCTTATACAATAGGCACAAGACAAGAAAATAAAACTTCCGATGATGATAAAGTCGGTAACTGGGAATATAAACAAGATCAAGCACGAGTGTTGATAGGAATCTCCATTCCTCAAGATATTCGATTTCATATCCTTGAAATTGACACCCTTGATAATGCCCTGAAAAAGCTAAATACTAATTTTTTCTTTCAAAATCAAATCAGGGCCCACCATCTTGAAAATGATTACTTACATTGGACCCCAATAATTTCTCCTCTATTGAATATTTTTTGTCCAAATTCAAGACCATTAGACTTCTTTTAGAAGGTTTTAAGGTCAAAAAGGATGATGGTACCCGCATCTATTCCATTCTTACTAAGATTGGCCCTACATACTATGTATTTGTTTCCACCTTCCATTCAACTAGAGAAGCCATCATTTCTTCATGACCTACCTACAAGAACCCCTCTTTTGATGCTTTTTGTGATTCTTTGATAAGAGAACAAGAAAAAATATTACACATTGGTTTTATCACTTGTAGAAACGCTTCTAAGAAAGCCTTAGTAGCCCAACAACAACCATATCAAAATAATCCCAAGAAGAAGTATTCTAAAAAGTACAGTCTGAAACAAAACAAGGGTCGTAACTTCTAAGCAATTTCAGCCGCAAATTGAAAAATAAATACACCAAAATGATAAGGAAAATAAAAACAAAGGGAAGAAGACAGATACACAATGTAAATTTGTAATCATGATGGCCATATAGAGTCCAAATGTTTTAAGAAGATGGAATCCTTAGAAGCAACAATGAAGAAGCACAACATCAATTTGGAGCACTCTTCACCTTCATCCTCGGGAATGTCACTTTCTACTTGTGGTTGTCAAGCATCAAGATCTAGTTATGCATTAAATGTATCTTCTTCTTCTAATTCTCATGAGTGGCTCATTGATTTTGGAGCTTCTTACCACATGGCCAAAAATAAAGCCATGTTTTCTTCTTGAAATGATTGTAACACCAAACATCTTTATGTTGGTGATGATAGATCTCTTAGTGTTGTAAGATTTGGAACCATTAATCTAGATAATGGTCAGTTTAATGATGTACGATGTGTTCCTACCTTGTCCTGCAACCTTCTATATTTTATCAGATTACTCATTCAGGTGAAGAGAAAATAGTAGAATTCTAACCTCATGATGTTGTAATCAAGGACCTCAAAGTTCCTAGACATATTTTAGCTACTATCATTGTTGATGATTTCACAAGGTCATATTAGTTTGACAGCTTTGGGTCTTCATGTATTCCCTCTGTTTTTTTTGCTTATAATGATGAAGTGAGAAAACTTTGGAATAAGCGACTGGGTCACTTAAACTATCGCTCTATTCAAAATCTATGCAAGGAAAATATGGTGGCAGGTCTTCCTATGGTATCTTACCATGATGGTGTTTGCTCTTGATGTGTACTCAGAAAACATCACCGGGATAGTTTTGACAAATGTGCCTTTGGCACGCTTCAACCCCTTTGCAGCTTGTGCATAGTGATTTATGTGGTCCACTTCTTGTTCTTTCTTTCTCTGGTTGCAAGTACTTCTTAACTTTCATTGGTGATTTTTCCAAATGCACTTGGGTATACTTCTTAAAACTAAAGACTGAAGTTTTTAACATTTTCTTGGCCTTTAAGGCCTTTGTTGAGAAACAATCTAGACAACCAATTCTTAAGTTAAGATTAAACAATGGAGGAGAATATGTTAACAAAATATTTATCAACTTTTTCATTGAGCACGACATTTAATTGCAACATAATGTTCCATATACTCCACAACAAAATGGTGTATCTAAAATGAGGAATCGCACCTTGAAAGAAATGGCTAATTGTATGGTTCAATCTAAAGGACTTGGTCTCAATTTTTGGGCAGAAGCGATTAAATGTGAAAATTACATAGTAAATCGTACTCCTACTAAGGTTTTAAAGAATATAACTCTAGAAGAATCCTCGAGCTCGATCAAACCAGATGTAAGTCACTTTCATGTTTTTCGAGTGATGCTTGGGTCCATATTCCATATGCGAAACTTAAAGCCTTAAAACCTAAGAGTGAAAAATGCATTTTTGTTGGATGTTATAAAGACATCAAAGGATATAGACTTCTTCAACCAAGATACAAAAATATAATCATTAAAAGAGATGTTGAATTTTATGAAAATATATCGGCCTGCGAGCCTAGTTCGATGGGTGTGCCACCTTTGGCCCGCGAGCCTGATTCGACATATGTGCCACCTCTCTCTATCTCTTCTATTTTTGACAACATTCCTTCTAGCTCAGATGATGACATTGAGGATGAAAATCCTCCTCCACCTCTTGAAGATGTTCCTTCAGTTCTTCAGCTTCCAATATTGGTTCACTCTACTCAGGATGTAGTAGGTTCTCTTGCGAGTGACCCTGCAGATCGACAATGTACACGTTCTCAGTTCGAAAGAGCCTCTTCCTTATTGGCTCAAGTTCCATAAAAACCTGATCCAGACACCTTTGAAGAAGCTTCCGGTCGTCCATATTGGGATGAAGATATGAATGAAGAATATCATTCCTTATTGGCCAATGATACTAGGGATCTTGTTCCTCTTCTAAAAGGAATAAAACTTGTCAGATGCAAATGGGTTTAAAAAACAAAGTTTGGACCAGAAGGAAAAGTGGATAGACATAAATCTCGTATTGTTGCTAAGGGATTCTCACAAGTTTAAGGCATTCACTATACTAAAACCTTCTCCCCTATTGCTAAAATGAATTCTATTCATCTTGTTATTTTCCTTGGTGCCTCCTTTAAATGGGAAGTCCATCAAATGGATGTTAAATCCAACTTCTTACATGGATATTTTCATGAATAAATCTTTGTGGAACAACCCCCTGGCTTTATCCAAAATGACTCTAGCCTTGTTTGTTGCCTTAGGAAGTCTCTCTATGGTCTCAAACAAGATTCTCAAGCTTGGTATGCCAAAATGGATATAGTTCTATTAGATCATGGCTTTTCTAGGTGTCATTGTGACAACACTATATACACCAAGAAAGTGGGTAAGTCCTTCACCATCCTTGTTATTTATGTTGATGATCTTATCCTTACTAGTAAAGATCCCAACCATATAAACCATGTGAATTCTAGCCTCAAAAAGAAGTTTGAAATGAAAGACTTAGGACACTTGAATTATTTCCTTGGTCTTCAAGTCTTGCAATCCAAAGAAGGTATTACCCTCTCTCAGTCCATGTATGCTTGTGATCTTCTACAAAAATTTCACATGGAACACTGTAAGCCAACCCCTTCTCCCCTTCATTCTAGAGTCAAAATTTTAGTCACTTTTACTACCCCTGAAGTTGATGCTACCTTATACCGTCAACTTGTTGGTAAAATTTTGTATCTAACCCATACCCATCCTGAAATTTCCTTTTTCATTGGTCTTGTCCCTTGGTTTAAGCACCAACCTCATGAAAGTCACTAGAAAGCAGCTAAAATAATACTTCGATATATTGGAGGTATAGTTTAGTTCGAGATTCATTACAGTGTAGGAGCATCTGCATTGTTGATTGGTTTCACTAATTCAGATTGGGCTGGTGACCCTGATGATCGAAAGTCTACTACTGGATATGTATTTACTCTTGTTTCAGGACCTATTACATGGCATTGTAAGAAACAAAGTGCCATCTCTATTTCTTCAGTAGAAGCAGAGTATCAAGGTGCAGTTGAAGCTAGCAAGGAAGCCATGTGGCTTCGTCAGATCCTATCTGAATTTGTTCTTCATCAGCAACATCCAATTACACTTTAGTTTAATAATTAGAGTGCCATTCAACTATGTAAAGATCCAGTTCAACATCAGTGTATGAAACACATTAGGCTCCAGATACACTTCATCATAAATCTTATTCATGATCATGTTCTTGAAGTGCAGTATTGTCCAAATGATGATCAAGTAGCTGATATCTTTATAGAGGCTCTCATAGAAGTGAAGTTTACCAAAATTAGATCCATGCTTGGAGTTCAGGAAAGTTATCATTAAGGGGTGATAGGCTCTAATTCCTCCTTCCTTCTCGTATTTTGTCACCTTTGTAAATCCTTCAATCCAATCCCAAGTTGTTATTAAGGGGGGATGTTATGATATTTTGACACATAGAAAATAGGCTCCTTTTGTGTCACCTTCGTAAATCCTTCAATCCTATCCCAAGTTGTTCTTAAGGGGGGATGTTAGGATATTCCAGCACATAGGAAATAGTAAAGAATAACTTCGTCTAGTGTAGAGTTAGGTAAAGTGTGATTCTTTACTATGTAATTTTGTAACTTATAATCTGACGGTCATGATCTGTAGTGATCTGATGATTCACTCTTCCTCGGTATTAATGAAACTTGATCTCTAGCTTAACATCCCATTGGTTCATGATCTCTTTTTAAGGAGCATGGAGGGTCATTTTTCCGGTAACCTTTTATGAGAGAAACACATGTAATCTTTCCTTTATATTAATAAATTTCCTGAAGTGGCCGCGTTGGCTCAGGCCGTGGACTATTTCCCTCTTTGAGAATTTTAACCATGTGATAATACTGGTGTACTAATTTGTGATCTGTTTGTGAGCGGTGACCTTTGGTTTATGATCTAAGGAACTTACCCTATAAATTCCTACAATGTACATTTTGTAGGTGCTTTTCAACATAAATTTTTAATGTTTAAACAACTCATGAATTTAACATAAAACTCAATACATTTACATGCTTATCTCTCATAAACACCTTAAGAAACCTATGCACATGAAGCAAAAGATCAACAAATTGTTTATAATTGTAAAGATGAAATTAGCACAACAAAACTAACATTAATATTCAGGCTAGCTCATCAATATATCTTCTCAAATATCTATTCCTCTATTATTTACTTCTTCATTTCCTCAATGCCCCTCTCTAGCCCCTCCATTTGTCTTTCAACATCTTCTACGCATTAGTGATACTAAAGTTTTTCAACTCCATAGGAACCTAAAATAGCATCATAGGTATGGTTTAGGTGAGTAAATCAGGAGGCATTTCCAACTCATGCATTTCTCTCTTTATTTCTCCCTTCCCTGTGATTCTAAATTCCTCTTTCCATTTACATCCTGAAACTAGAAATGCATTAAAATACCGTGTCATTTTCACACTTTCTTCTCCATGATTAATAAAATGAGGAGGAACCTCAAACGAAATGTAACCTTTTATTTCTTAAACATTTCCAACCTAATGCATTAACGATTGAAAATTATTTTCTTTGCAAAAAACTTTTCTCACTTACGAATATAAAAATTCCAACAAACACATAAACATTATGCAATAAAATAATATGAAAAGGAAAACCATAATACTAGAAAAATCATAAATTGATAAAATAGAAAGGGATTGAGTGCTCTTACAAAAGAAGAACCCCCAAGTCATTGTAATCAATAGTGAATGGAAACCCTTCCTCAACCCATTAACCGTTGCTCAAGTCATAATAATCACTAGTGTGTACAATTTCCCAAATATCATGTCCACCCTCTGGTGACTTCACCCTTCCTTTAATTTCCTATAATAAAAAAATGTCATTACTGAGTATATGAAACCAAATTCTAGATGAAATAATGACAACCTCTCCTTACCAAATGCCCGAAACAAGATTATAGATGCTTGGACCATTCCAATTATATATGCTTGGACCAATGGAAGCTATTGAAAAACAACAAGAGGAGTTCACATTAGTATATATCATTTCCTCGTCCATCAATACACAATGTAGTAGTTGATGCAGAAGCATCTTACTCTTGAAAATAGAAAAAAAATAATTGAAATGTGCAAGGAATTAGATTACTTAATTTATTAGTAAATTAGTTTTGTTTTGTTTTAAAGTTTAGAAATTTTGGATAGGAATGATGTTGAAAAAAAATATTGTCATCTTTTGTGGATATAGATGGAAGTATTTTCTTTATTAAGTTTAGTAAAATAGACTATATTTGTAGGAGGAAAAATCTAAAGAAAGCATATACCTTTTGAAAAAAGATAGGGAGATTACATTCCTTTTTGGAAAATTACAAATCATACAAATTTTAGTAATGATAAAGGAGAAATAAGATATATATTTATTAATGAATGTATGTACACTTTTTTCGCAATTACGGAGAAAATAAAAATATATGTTAGTAATTTATTGGAGATTCTGCCAATTGAAAATGTAATTAGAAAGTGTAATTGACTTAATGATGTTTGCACATTCCAACCATTCATCATGTTGTGGGTTAGGTGGGATTTGTCATCAAATTTTGGTATCAGAGCTACAACACATAGAAAAAGAGTGTGAAATGGAATTCCATGCTCGATGGGGAAGACGAGGTCGAAGGGGAAGACCAAGAACTGATGCTAGAGTTAGGGAGGGCATGAGACATATCCAAGAAAGCTTATAATCCTTAGAAATGAATAGGAAAAGAGTTTTAGAGACTGTACAAATCAAAAAATATGAGGAAGAGTCTCTACCAGAAGATGGAGAACATGCCTGAGAACCTACAAAAATTAAATTGATTGGGTCAATGATTCGAGATATTTCGATGTCTAGAATGGAGATACCTACCTACAGTGGTAGCTTCAAACTATAACATGTAATATATTAGATCAATGCTTTAGATAAACATTTTGAGTATGAGAAGGTATTTAAAGACAAAGAAGTGAATATTCTTAAGAATGGTCTTGTGTGATGATTTTTTTAAAGTTTGTTCATCGTTTAATATTATCACGACATGAAGGAGTCATGGTGTACAGGTGTATGCATACAGAGCCAAGGGTTGTGGCTATCATTGGAGAAATGTTCATAAGAGAAATGTGCATAAGGAAGCCATGTTTGGAGGCTAAGATTTGCATATGTTTGGATGAGACTACACATGATTTATCTATCTTGCATATAGGTGGTTGCTTAATTAGCATAATCAACTACCATTGATGAGATATTATGTGCTTTTTTGTGACAATGTGAATACAGTCATTGGTTTTCTGTGGCTACGAATTTGATAGAGTGTCAAGTCAAAAATTTTGAGTTCTTATGATGAAATGGTTGTGTGACATGGTGGGGGAATGCCTTAGTTACACCATCATTAGTACCAGTGGATCCTCTTGGTCGAGTCATGAATATTAAGGAGGATGAGGTCAACTCGAAGAATCCTCCCAATTTATTACATCTTCATCACCGAAAACAAGAAAAAAAATACATGGATTATGCTTATTCAAGGCATCCTTCCACATGGGCTTCTGGAAATTATGAAGGAAATTACTTATAGTTACCATCTTTTTTATTTTCCTTTCATTGAAGGGTTTGGGCATCTGTCACTAAAAAAAAATGATTTTTGTGGGTTTCTTGATGAAACTGAACACTCTTGGATTCAATCTGCATGTATATGGACCTGGTCATAATCTTAAATAGAGTGTTTGCACTAAGTTATTTTCACAACTTGCTGCAAGGAAATGGAGTCGTGGAGTTGTCATAACTTATTGTATTATTGGTGTTTCTCAATACATTGGATCAAGTAATTTTAAATTGATTTTCATGCTATTGATGCAAATATGGTTTAGACAATCTAGCAACATTTAGTATGGCCAAATATTGTCACATTTAGTATTGGCCAAAGTATTAGTCTAGCTTTAAACATATATATACTCTCATATGCATTAAATTTAGGTTTGTAAAGCCACTTACAACCTATAGGTGTTTTTCCTTCAGGCGGTTCAACTGGTTACCATGTATGGTTTCTAATAATTGATTCAAATTCTTCATTCATTGCAGCCCTCCATTCATGAGTTTGACTTGCTTCTTTATAATTTGTGGGCTCTGTAACGTTTAAAATGTTTGACATTAAAGCATATTATTTCAATCTGGTTGGTAATTGAGTCTGCCTACCTGATATTCTTGGTAGAGGACTCACCTCAAATATGTCTGCTTCAGACCAATGCAGGCTCGCCTTGTTGACTGCATCACATATCTCTTTGTATATAAAATATCTCGGTGAAAATCACATTCAAGAAGATTTTGCGACGCGTTTCGAACCAGCCAGTGTGGTTCATCATCAAGACAAGATGATAAATCTAATATAGGACCCAATTTAAATAGATAGGAAACTCCAACTAGTCGTTGTGGAATAACGGATAGTTTGACTGAATACGAAACTATAAAGACAAAATAATAGTTCAATTATATTTTATTAATAAATTAAAGATTTAAATATAATAAAAATATCTATATATAATTAATTAATAATAATCCAAAAAGAATTTAAATAACTAAATAAATAAATAAAAATAAAAGTAAGAATAAAAATAAAAATAAAAATAAATAAATTTATAAAAAATAAAAATAAGTAAATAAATAAATAAAAAAAATAGATAAATAAATAAAATAAAAATAAATAAATGAAAAATAATAATATTAAATAAATAATAATAATATTGACGATAAATCCATAAATAAATAAATAAATTAAATAATTAAATAATAACAATAAAAATAAAAATAAAATCAGGAACAAAAAGGGAGGAAGAAACCAGGGAACAGTGGAGAGGAAAGGAAACAAGGGAGAACAAAAGGGAAGAAAACCAAAGACAAAGAATGAAGGGCAGGGATCCAACATCTGCTAACACTCCACCCATCATCCCTGTTAAGGTTGACTGACCTCTTTTCGATTTCTAAGGCCTCCCTCAACTTTCTATTGTGGAAATGGTCAATCCTTGCAATAGCTTCCGCATCTTCAATGAAAATGTGATGCTTTGTCTTTTCCGCATGCTCTTCTAAGGTAAAGGAGCGATATCTATTATGCTTCAGGTGAACGGCATGCTCATGAATTCTTTGATTGATGGATCAACCAGTTTCACTGATGTAAGGTGTCCCATAGGAGCATGGAATCGAGTAAACACCCTTACCATCCTTAGGATAGATCAGGTCCTTAACAGATCTAAGCGAACTATGAATGGTGAGGAGGGGCCTGAAAGTTGACGAAACTTTATGTCTCCTTAGGATCCCAGCGATTTTATCAGTTGTTCCTTGGATAAAAGGAAGGTGAAATCTGGATAACCTATCACAATGTTCCTTCTTGACCCTAGGACCTTTTTGAGCTTTTTTAAAAGCTCTAATGCATTGAACCTTACTATAAACATTATTAAGGAAAACCTTAAGGAGATGATATTTTTCATCTTCAAGGTTGTGTTCATCAGCAATTATCCTTCTTTCTGTAGAAGATTTATTATTATTTTTAGCATCATTTTATCCAATCTTTCTAATATTTATAATAAAACAAAACTAATTTACTAATAAACTAAATAAATCTAATTCCTTCCATATTTCATTTGTTTTTTTCCAACTTCAAAAGTAAGATGCTCTTGCATCATACTCCCGAGAAAGAAATTGTCTATGATCTCTTGAACATTTGTGCAATGCTTGGAAATCTATGGAAGAGTCTTCCAAGTAGCATCCTCCAATGGTTAATTTCTCCACTTCATCAAATAATTAAAGTACTCTTTTCATATAGTTTTCTTCACCACTTTTTGATCTATTATCCCTTCAATTTAATTCACAGTTGCTTTGGGAAGTTGTTGCTTCCATTCAACGATATGATCTACTTCACTGGAAGAACCATCATATTAAACATTTCTTCATCATCTTAAACCATCATCATCACCACTTATCTCTTCCCATTTAGCATGCCTCCAATTCAATTTTTATTGATTGTTGATAAACTATAAATTATGGTTATTAGTATAAAGAAATAACTCTTTGGTCATAAGATAATGCCTTCATTTTCTTATAAGCTTGAACTATAGCATATAACTCTTTATCATCAGAGGAATAGTTATGTCTTTCTTCATTTATCTTTTCACTAAAATATGAAATCACCCTTCATTCAAGACTTAGGAAATCTCCACTCGCATATGTCTCAATCTGAAAGCATTTGTTAATATCTGGTAAGGCTAGTACAAGTTCTTCAATTATCCTTTTCTTCAGTATTTTAAAATTACTATAAGGTGCTACAGTCCATTTAAATGGCGAATTATTCTCCTTAATTGTGTCAACAATGGGTGCAGACAAAATACTAAATTTATTTATAAAATTTTGGTAAAAAATTGCAAGACCATGCAATATTCCTCCCTCAATAACATTCCTTGGAATATGCTATCTAATGATTACCTTCACTTTATCTGGATACATCTTTGATCCTTCTTTTGAAATCACAATTCCCATGTATACCAACTCATTCTTCATGAAGCTATATTTATTTAAATTATTAACAACTTATCTTACTATAGGGTGCTCAAAAATAATTCGTGATGCTTGAGATGCTCTTATTTTGTTTGGATATACGCTAAAATGTCATCTACATGAACAACAAAAAAATTACTTGTAAATTATTTCAATACTTTATTCATTAATCGCATAAATGTTCTAGGTGCATTGGTAAGGCCAAAGGGTATCACCAACCAGTCATACAACCCATTATTTGTTTAAAATGTGTTATCCATTCACCTCCCTCACTAATTCTAATCTAGTGATAACCAATCTTCATATAAATTTTAGAAAAATAATTAGCACCTCTTAAACAATCAATCAGATCTAGGGAAGTGGAAATATGCACACGATTGTAATTTTACTGATGGCCCTTGAATCAATACACATTCTCTATCCACCATGCTTTTTTGTGCTGAGCATAGTGGAAAAAATGCATGGACTTAAGCTCTCCTTTATTATTCCTTTGTCCAGAAAATCCTACACCTATTTATTTATCTCTTCATTTTCTTGTTGAGTCATGTGGTATGTTTATTTTTTCAAAATACCTACCCTTGAAACTAGGTCTCTATAATGACTAATTCTTTGAAAAGGAGGAAAATTACCTGGTAACTCATCAAAAAGTATATCTGCGAACTCATCCAACATAAACTTGACTTCTTCAGGAAACCAATTTAAACTTGTGCTGGTAAGAACTACCTTGGCTTACTAATCAAGGAAAAATAAATTTCTCCTTTATTTTTGAGCTCTTGCAACAATTCCTTCCATCCATATGTAGCACACTAGGAACAAATTCCTCTTTGGGATCCTTATCCTCCAAAGATACTATCATATGTTTTTGGCCATTTTGATTAAGAGTGTAGGTGTTTCTCCTACCATCACGAAAGAATTTCATTTCATACTTACATTGTCTTCCCAACAACACATGACACACATCCATTGGCATTATATCACATAATACCTCATCCTTGTCATTACCAATATAGAACTACACTTTATACTCCTCATTCACCAATAGATTATGGGAATTTTGTAACCAAGACACCTTGTAAGATGTGGGATGTGCTATTATTTGCAACCCCAACTTCTCTATCATTTCTATGGAGACCAATTTATCTATGCTACCACTGCCAATCACAACTTTGTAACACTTGCATAAAAATTTGCATGTTGTTATGAATCATGTTTTTATTTTTGTTGGTTCCTTAGCTTCTTTTTTGGACTTAATCAATGTTCTCTTCATCAATAATTATTCCCCTCCCTCTGGCGTTTCTTCATGGATAACTGTAGCTACATTTCCTTCTTGTGCTTCTGCTATGTTTTCTTCTCTTTTGCTTGTAGGATTATTTTCTAGGCAATCCCATGACATATGTCCCAATTTACCACATTGCTAACATTTAAATTGGTAGCCTCTTCCTCGACCATGTCCTCTTGAGAAATTCCTTCTTCCTCTTAGCTCACCTCCTCTTGATGGTTGAGTACTTGAACTTCATTTACCTTCCTTTGAAGGCTGATTTTTCTCCTAGTTGTTGGTTTGTCCTCTTCCCCTTATAGGAATCCTTCCTCTATTCCTTTGGTTGTGATTTCTAAACAATTTTTACTCTGCTTTCAAGGTGAGTTGATAGGCATCTTCTACAGTTCTAGGTGAAAATAGTCTAAACTCAGCTTGATTCTTGAACTGCAACCTATTGATATATTTTGAAACCTTTTCAGGTATTATTGAATATATCATACACTAATATTCACCTTTTAAAACTATTTAGTATACTCTTTAATACTCAATGACCTTTGTTTGAAGTATAACATTTTCCTCAATAAAGACAATTGATAAACTCTCAGAAGAAAATTACCTTTTTGATTCGCCATCATTCTACTCCAGCTTTTAATATTGGCTTTATTCTTTATATTCCTTTCTTATTGGACTCCATCCCACCAAATAGTTGTGTATCCTTTCAGCCTAGTAATTACAATATTCACTTATTTGTCTTTAATTACCTCCTCATACTCAAAATACTTATCTAAAGCATTGATCCAATATATTAATTGTTCTAGCTCCAAGCTACCAATGTAGGTAGGTATCTCCATTCTAGGCCTCAAAATATCCCCAATCATTGACCCAATCAATTTAATTTTTGCATGTTCTCTGACATGTTCTCCATCTTCTGGTAGAGACTCTTCCTCATATTTTTTTATATCTCCAGTCTCTGAATCTCTTTTCCTATTCATTTATCAAGATTCTAACCTTTCTTGGATACGCCTCATGCAATCCCTATCTCCAACATCAGTTTTTTCTCTTCCCCTTCGACCTCGTCTTCCCCATCGAGCATGTAATGCCATTTCACACTCTTTTTTTATGTGTCGTAGCTCTGATACCAAAATTTGATGAAAAATCCTGCCTAACTTGCAACGTGATTAATGGTTGGAATGTTCAAACATCATTAACTCATTTAGACTTTCTAATTACATTTAAAATTGGAAGAATCTCCAATAAATTACTAATATATATCTTTATTCTCTCCTGGATTGTGAAAAAATGTGTACATACATTCATTAATAAATATATATCTAATTCCTCCTCTATGATTACTAAAATTTGTATGAGTTGTAATTTTCTAAAATAGAATGTAATCTCCCTATATTTTTTCATAACCTCTATGCTTTCTTTAGATTTTTCCTCTTACAAATCTATTCTATTTTACTAAACTTAATAAATAAAATACTTCCATCTATATCCAAAAAAGATGATAATATTTTTTTTTAACATCATTCCTATCCAAACTTTCTAAACTTTAAAATAAAACAAAACTAATTTACTAAAAAAATAAAGGAATCTAATTCCTTCCACATTTTAATTATTTTTTTCTAATTTCAAGGGTAATATGCTTCTACATCAATTAGTACATTGTGTCTTGATGGAAAAGGTAATGATATATACTAATGTGAACTCCTCCTGGTTGGTTTTCAACCCATTCCATTGGTCCAAGCATCTAGAATTGTGTAATATCGTTTAAGAAATATATAATGCCATTGCTGTAATAATAGTAAAAATATAACAGCAAAGTAACATGCTTATTATAAAAAACTCTCATGATAACATATACACATAGTACTCGAATACTCATAATTAAGTTCTAATCACCATATTTAAACAAGCCCTAAGGAAATCCACCAAATGTCATTTATTAACGAATTTAGCCCACGTAATACAAACATTTTGACCAACAACGTAGATGGGTCAATTACATCATAATGCCAATTAACAACCCTTGACTTAGCACTGTGATGGTGCTGCAAAAAATTGCTGCAATAGATCTCTTCTTTCCTCCTTCCTTTGCCAATCTGGAAATGAAAATAATTATAATAAAAACAGTAGGGTAGATGTCAGATCCACGCTAATAAAGTGTAAGTAAAAATAGACAAAAACCCCTTTCAAAACAAATACGGAATGAATCTGTCCAACTAGGGTGATCATAGAAACCACCGAAGTTGGGTTTGCTTACTAGGGTGAAATCGAATCTTAACGAATGAAGCTCGAGGATCTCAGCTAAAAATCCTCACTTGAAAACTTCTGTGATATTTCAAAATATCAATGAAGAAAATATTAAATTCCATGATTTTCTCTCGATCCTCCTCCTCCTTTTATAGTTGGTTGCTACGAAGAAACCATGGGTGAAACGCTGGGGTTAAAATAACCCAAAAGGAAAAACCATGGGCAAATACCTGGGGTCAAAACAACCCTAAAGTAAAAACCATGCGCAATGCTGCTTTATTTATTAATTTATTTATTAGTCTACTATTTTTATGATTTGGTCCAATCAGTTAAACAATTGGGGATATTACAGTTCCCCCTGCCAAAAATTTCTTGCCCTCAAGCAATTTAAATGTTGGATGCTGCAATATGTGTTCTCCTTCCCAAGTGGCATCCTCGACAGGAATATCTTTCCATCGTACCAAATATTCGTGGATGATTCCGCTTTGCTTTCTTTCTCGAACCTCCAACACCTCCTCAGGAACTAGTTGAAGATGGCCCTCTTCATCTAGTGGCGATAATTCTGGTGATGATTTTAGTTTTGATCCTAACGCTTTCATCAAATAGGAGACATGGAAGATGTTATGAATTCTGCTCTCTGCAAGAAGCTATAGCTCATATGCCACTTCTCCTATTTTTCGAATAACTCGATAGGGCTCGTAAAATCATGGCTTTAATTTTTCCTCCCCCTTCTGCTTCAAGGTAGACTAGCTGTAAGGCTGAAGCCAGAGATAAACCACATCTCCCACTTCGAAGCTCATCTCTATCCTTCAAATATCTGCATATAAATTTTGTTGATTTTGTGCCATCTGTAGATTGTCTTTAAGGGCTCTCAGAATATCCTGACACCCCTAGATCCAATCCTTTTCCAATGATGCTCTACTATCTCCAAACGTTGTATCTGCAAAATATAGTGCCTCATATCCATATAAGCCTCAGAAAGGTGACATCCCTATGGACATGTGATAAGTGGTGTTATAGAAGTATTCTCCTAAGTACAACCACTTGGTCCATTCTCATTGTTGTCCTGTGACATAATCTCGTGAGTAACCTTCCACCCATTTATTCACTGCTTCTGTTTGTCCATCTATCTGCGGTTGATGACTGGTACTAGGGGTGAGTTCTGTTTCAGCCAACCTGAATAACTGTTTCCAGAATGCTCCCATGAATCTATTGTCACGGTCACTCACAATGGTTTTGAGAAAACCATGTAGACGGAATACCCCGTGCAAGAATATTTTTGCGATTTGAGATGTAGAAATTTTGGAGGGGATTGCAAAGAACTGAATTTACTTGGTGAGACAATCCACCTCCACAAAAATACAATCTTTGCCTTGTGAGGAGGGCAACCCTGTAATGAAATCCATGGATATACCTTCCCATTTTTGTTCTAGAATGGGTACTAGTTGTAATAAACCTGTTGGGTGTGTATGTTCAACCTTATTACTTTGACATGTACCACATTGCTTAACATATTTGATAATGTCCTTCTTGAGTCCCTTCCATGTGAACCTTTCCCTGATGGTCCTATAAGTCTTCAGAAATCCTAGATGTCCGGCTAAAGGGGATTCATGGGCTACTTGTAAAATCTTCATCTTAAGTTGAGACTCGGCTACTAGGTGGATTCGATCCTTATAATAGATAATATCATTGACAACTCTATAATGGATGTCTGATGACTGTCCATCAAGGATCTCACAAGATGATTGATTTTTTGAGTATTCCACCAACCAATGGGACTTCCAGTCATCCACAATATCTATGAGAGAGAAGGTAGTTGGTCTCCTTAACAAGGCATTTGCAACTACATTGTTCTTACCTTTGACATATTCAATCTAAAAAATCATAGGCTTTGATCTTACAGACCCATTTTTGCTGCCTTTCATTTAATCCCTTCTGATCGAGGAACTATCTGAGACTATTGTCATCAGTTTTTACTTTGAACTAGTTTCCCACTAGATATGGACGAAACTTGGCCAATGCATGCATAATAGCCAACATTTCTTTGTCATAAATGAAGTAAGAGTGTTCATAATCATGCAGCTTTCTACTCTCAAAAGCAATGGGATGATTGTTTTTTGTTAGGACAACCCTGATTCCTTCCCTAGAAGTGTCATGCTAATACAAAGGGTGGAGAGAGGTCTAGAAAGGCTAGAACTAGACACGAACTCATGACTTCCTTCATCAGCTCAAACGTATATTGGGTTGTTTCTGTCCATAAAAAGGATCTTCTTTTTGTCAAGTCACTAGGAGGGGCTGCTACCTGTGAATACCCCTTTACAAATATTTTGTAATAAGTCCAAATACCCCAGAAGCTCCTTAACTCTATTACATTTTTTGGAGTTGGCCAATTTAGAATGGCTTCAATCTTCTCTTGGTGGACCTTAACACCCTGGCCCCCGATGATGTGACCCAGATATAGAATTTTCGTCATCCCAAACTCACATTTAGAGATTTTGGCATAAAATTGTTGTTCCTCCAATATTGCCAAGACCTCGTCTGGGTGCTCCAGATGCTCTTTCCATGTGTCACTGAAGATCAGGATGTCATCAAAGAAGACCAAAACAAATTTACGTAGTTTCTTATTGAATACATGGTTCATGCATGACTGGAATGTTGCAGGGGCATTGGTCAACCCAAAAGGCATCACTAGGAACTCATAATGTCCATAGTGGCATCTAAAATTTGTTTTTTTAATGTCTTTATCATGAACCCTAATCTGGTGATACCCCACACAAAGGTCAATTTTTGAGAAGTACTTGGCTCCCTTTAACTCATCCATAAATTTGTCGATCCTAGGGAAAGGATATCGATTTTTTATGGTCTTCTTATTCAGTTCTCGATAATCTATACACATCCTCAGGGACCCATCCTTTTTGTTGACCAAGACTATGAACAATGCAAAAGGGCTTGAGCTCGGCCGAATGTGTCCTAATGCTAACAATTCTTGTATTGCCTTTCTATCTCATCCTTGTATGCTTTGGGGTGCCGGTAAGGGGTAGTGATGATAGCTTGGACCCCTTCCTCTAGTTTGATGATGTGCTCAAATCCCATATTAGGTGGTCATCCCAGGGGTATATCTCTAAATACTTTCTGGTATTTTTGCAATAGTGCCATAATATCAGGGGAGTACTCCTTGTGTTGTTCTACTAGCTTCTTCTCCATGATTCGACACTCTACTTCCCATACAATATCCCCATGTCAAAAGTCTACCTCCATCTGATTGGATGTCACAACCTTGGGAGGATATGCATGCATTCCTCTCAAATTCACCTTTTTACCATCTGGTCCTGTGAATGCACGTTCCAAGTCTTGGTAGTTTACTGTATGAGTTCTCTTAGAATATAGCCATTGTACCCCCTAATACCATATAAAAGTCTCGACAGTCTACGATAAATAATTTATCTGTAACTGTGTAGTTTCCCATTTCTAAGCTCATGTTAGGAACTATCTTAGTGCATGGCATGCAGTTGCATTGTTTCATTCCAGGAATCAAAATTGTAAAGCCTTCAAATTCTTCAGTAGCTAGTCGCCTTCTGGCTACGAATTTTGCATCAATGAAGTTATTGCAGGCCCCACCATCAATTAGAACAGTAACCTTCTATCCTTGTATGGTGCCCCTAACCTAGAGGGTGTGATATCTTGGGACCCCTGTAAGAGAAACAATGACTCCTTCCTGGATTTCTTCCTATATTGCCCCCATGCCTTTTGATTCCCCTTGATTGAGCTCTGGATTCTCTTCCTCATCTTCGCTTTCAGAAAATACTTCAATATAGTGGGCCTTCCCTTTAGTAAACTGATGTCCCGTTGCCCAAGGTTCTTGACAAGAGAAGCGTAACTTTCTCCTTTTGAGAACTTTCCTGGTCTCATCACCCAGCTTCCCCTTACCAAATGGCTCCCATTGTTGCTGCTTAACTTCCTTGGCTCCCACAACTAGCCAAGATGAAGCTCCAATACCACTGTAATATCCTTTAAGAAATATATAATGCCATGTTGGAAAAATACTAAGAGGGGGGAGTGAATCAGTATTTAGAGCAAACCAAAACCTTTCTCTTTTCTTCCACTGGAACCCTTAGGCTACTTTATAGAAACCATCGTTTGTATATTCTTAAGAAAACAAGAGTGCATCCAGAGATCTTATTATGAATTTAATTCTTTTCTTAGGTCATTTCATCATTCATCAAATGTCTAGTAAACAGAATAAACCATCACACATGGGCAAGACACATGAACACTAGGATTTAAGGTGGAAACCCAATTCGGGAGAAAACCACCATTGTCATTGTCTCTGTCTTCAATAATTATTATTAAGAAAACCTTTTACAACATTGTACTAGTGCAAACTCATACTAGTACGCAAGCTTCTACCTGCAGAAGGCTGCAACCTTCTCTCGTTTACTAGCCTCTCCTGGAAGGGAGGTACAACCCCCTGAACATAACACTAGTTTCTAATGGCAGGAAGCTTCTACTTCCCAAATTGAAGGCTTCAACCCTTAGACTCACTGTAGACCGCGCTACCCTTTATTCAATTATCAACAAACATATTTTTCCCAATACTTCATAACAAAACAGTGAGACCACTATAACTAGAATATCAGAAATAACCCAAACTTCAAAGAATATATGCATTCAACATCCGTGTATCCTTCTGTGTATATTAATCTTCAGAAACCCCAACTGTCACACACACTTTCAATGTATATGACCCGCATTTATAGACATGCTTTTCTTGTATAGATCTGTAATAATAATATGTTTTGCAGAGCAGGCCAGATCTATAAAAACTTACCTAGATTCATATGTGATCTTTTAGCAGACATGCGCCAGTTCTTCATGACTTCGTTCGTCATTCAAGACCTGAGGTTCAATATCATTATATCGATGGGTGCATCGTAGTTTCAGATTTTTCAATTAAGAACAGAGATAGCCCATCTAGATATTCCTTCGAGAGCTTCATTCATTCATCACCCTTATTCTTGCACGTGCACCATCGATTCAGATATATCAGGTTTTATTTATACAAATATCTCCGAAGGAGATTCGTTTATATTGAACCCTTTTTCACACACCTTATTCATCATTCTCATCACCTTATATAGTTTTCGCCTTTATTAAAACCTTGGGTCAAAACCATTCACTTGCTAATGGTATTCCTGGACGGTATTTCCTTTAGTTTACCCTTCGTGCCTCTTTGATTTCTTTTTAATTTATTTATCAATTTAACGAAACTGATAAATAAATATATTTACAAATTTTAACTGAACTTAAGGATTAAAGTTAACCCTTCGTATTTTATAAAATATCCGATGCTTTTAAACTAGATTAACCTTTGACCCCGGGGCCCACAAATATAGTCAAGTCCATTCTCCAAATTGACGATATATATATTTCTTTTCGCCATAATAAATATTTAATTTAAACCATCGTGGATGAGCCCGCAAACATTAAAGTGAAAAGGACCAATTAAAATAATTCAAACTGGGCCCACATATATGATCAGCGACCCAATCACATTTTGGCTCGTACTTTGGTTAATCTTTGGGCCTTTTCATTATCGTCCGTGCCTCTTCATCAAGCGATCTCCATCCAATGGCTTAGCCCCAAATCAATGGTTCTCCTCAATATCGCATGGTGTCCTCGTATGGGCTTTAACGCGCGATGGTCCGCTTTAAGGGGTGGTTTTGAAAATTTGCTTGGGACACGTGTTGAAGACTAAATGGAATCACTACAATTTCATCAATACCACTTACTATCGAAATGTGGTGCGATGAAACTTGAAAACCACCTTCACTATTCACTCACAGTTTTTAACCAGTTATCAACCGTTCAATTAAATTCCCGCTCCGTATTCCAGGTTCTGTTTGTTTATATATATGAATTCTGCCCTGTACATACAGAACCCATTCGAAGCTCACTGTATTGTGGCCTTAGCACCCTGAAATCTTATACAAAAGCATGAATCTATCCATAGATCATCACAGAGTTGTAGGGAATTATGTATGAGAATTGAACCAATCAATACCCCAATTGCTCTGGGTATTCTTCAACCTAACAGAGTATCACCGAAACTCAATCATACACAGATTTTCTTTCTCCTCCATCAGAATACATTCATTATATTTATACATGAATTAACTTCTGCAGGGATTCTAATATCCATTAATTCAAATCAACCCTGTCTTTGGACAACTCTCCTTCAATTCACTGCTTGTCTCTGTTCCGCTGTTCTTTACTGCTGATCCTGCTGATCGTTGATCTCTGCAACTCTGCTGTTATTCTTCATTACCCATGGCTTTTCCAATTCCTTTGCCACATCCTTTTCCATCAATGAAAATATTTCCAACAATCTCCCCCTTTGTCATTGATGGAAATAATCTTCCTCTAATTGTCTCATAGAAGCCCTTTATTGCTTTTCCTTCCCCTTTGACATCAATGGCAAAGAGTTGATAATACCAATCTCCCCCTGAGATCATGCGGCATCTTCATAATATAGCAAGATGACTTATGAATGCCAACAGTGCATCCTTTTCATATGACCAATTCTCCCCCTTAGCCTGTGCATTTGGAGATGCCCATCAGCACCTCAAAACCAATTTAGTCTTCTATAATTAAGTAGACCTGATTTTGTCTGAGATATTCGAACGCTTCCCTAGGTAGAGGTTTGGTAAATATATCAGAAACTTGTTCTTTGGAGGAAACATAGTCCAATTTCACCTTTTTCTCAAGCACTTGTTCTCGTAAGAAGTGATATTTGATGGGAATGTGCTTGGTCTTGGAATGCATAACAGGATTCTTTGAGATACTGATGACACTTGTATTATCACACATAATGGAGATAGGGAGTGGACATTTGATTTGAAAATCTTGTAGAGTTTGCATCACCCAAAGAAGTTGAGTGCAACATGATGTTGCAGTCACATATTCTGCTTCTGCTGTAGATAAGGCAATGGAGCTTTACTTCTTGTTGAACCAAGATACTAGTCGGGGCCCCATATAGAATGCACCACCACTAGTGCTTTTCCAATCATCAACACTTCCAGCCCAATCTTGCTTCAGTGTATGCATGAAGAGTAAGATCATCATTCTTTGGATACCATAGTCCAAAATCTTGAGTTACTTGTAGATATTTGAATATTCTTTTCACAGCCTGAAGATGAGACTCTTTTGGATTAGCTTGGAATCTTCCAACAATCCCAACTACATGCATGATGTCTGGTCTTGTCCTAGTGAGATAAAGTAGACTTCCTATCATAGATATGTATTATGGTTGATTTACCATGGGGGAATCATCATTAAAATTGAGATTACATCCAGTTATTATTGGTGTACTTACAGGTTTACAATCTTCCATGCCATACTTCTTCAAGATTTGCTTGAGGTATTTGGCTTGTGATAAGAATATGCCATATGTTGCTTGTTGCACTTGCAAGCCAAGAAAGAATGTTAGTTCCCCAAGTAATGACATTTCAAATTCTTGCTGCATATTAGAAGAAAATTTTTGACTCATAGACTCTCCATTACTTCCAAAAATGATATCATCAACATATACAACCACAATCAATAATTTGTCATTTTCAGTTTTTGTGTATAAGTTGTTATTAGCAGACCCCTTTCAAAAACCTTATTGATGAAGATATTTGTCAAGATGATAGTACCATGCCCTTGGAGCTTGTTTGAGACCATATAGAGCCTTTTTAAGTCTACAAACAATTTTGTCATCATTTCCCAAAATGAATCCTTCTGGTTGTTCTATATAAAATTCTTCTTCTAGATCACCATTGAGAAAATCAGATTTAACATCCATTTGATAAACTCCGATTTTTTGGAAGCTTGAAAAAGCAAGAAAAATTCTTATGGCTTCAAGTCTGGCTACAGGAGCAAAGGTTTCTTCAAAGTCTATACCTTCTTTTTGAGCGTACCCCTTACAAACAAGTCTAGCTTTATTTCTTATAACATCCTCATTCTCATTTAACTTGTTTTTTAATATCCATTTAGTTCCAATGACATTCTTGTCATGAGGTCTTGGTACTAATTCCCAAGTGTGATTCTTTTCAATTTGATCAAGCTCTTCCTTCATGGCTTGAATCCAACAATCATCTTCGCTAGCTTGACTAACACTGTGAGGTTCAATAGTGGACATAAATGCTAGATTGCTAGAAGATCCCATAAGAGTCCTTCTTGTTTGTACACCTGATCCCTTTTCTCCTAAAATTTGAGATTCTGGATGATTCTTTTGAACATATATGGAGGGAGATTTTTCAGATAAACCATCTTCGTGTTCTTCACTGGGTTCACTTTTTGTATCATTATTATTTGATGTCGAAGGATATGTGTCATCATCATCTTCATCTGTCATTTGTTTTTCTTCTTTTGGAGCTGCAGGAGACTCATCGATAACAACATCAATACATTCAACGATCTTCCGAAGGCTTTTATTGTAACATTTATATGCCTTACTCCTAGAAAAGTAACCAAGAAATATTCCTTCATCTGCTCTGGGTTCAAATTTGCCAATTTTTTCATCATTATTCTTGATAAAGCATTTGCTCCAAAAAATTCTAAAATGCTTTATAGTGGGAGCATTACCATACCAGAGTTCATATGGAGTTTTATCACTATTTACACTAACATGTGTTTTGTTGAGAATGTTTAATGCTGTATGTGCTGCTTCTCCCCAAAATGTGTCAAATAATCATCAAGTATTAGTTTTCAAACATTTGTTGAACTGCTTCATTTTATTCTTTCTGTAACACCATTTCATGTGATGCTGGCCACAGTAGAACCATTTTGTTATATTGTCACGCACCATAATTCATCGTGGATGGTTATTCCTCCTCCTTTGATCAACTCAGAGACTGATTTTAGATTCCGAATTATCTTCATCCAGTTGAAGATCTGAATTTTCAAATGCTTCATCTCTTTGTTACAAAACCAAATCCATTACATTTTGGAGAAACATCAACTAATAAGATATATATATTCTTCACCCATGTGAATTTTTCCTCAGAATCCACATATGGCTGATTTAATGAGTTCAATATATTACTTCAAGATCCTTCCTTGGTATTAATTGTGCACTGTAGTTTTTTCGCTTTAATCGCAAGATTGTATGATATTTCTAAGTAGAGTAATATTCAATAGATCAACGAACAACCTTAAGTTTTCTTGATTTGTTGATTTCAGAGAAGCTCAGATGCCCCAACCTTCTATGCCATAGCCAATTTTCTGAAGATTTACTCAAATAACATTGTTCTTTGCAGTTCTTCAATATATACAGGTTGTTTGGAGTTCTTTTCCCTTTTACAATTGCTTTACCTGTATCAATATCACGTACCACACATTCTTTTGAACTAAAGACAACTTCAGTTCCTTGATCACACATTTGACTTACACTTAACAAGTTATGCTTTAATCCATCCACATACATGACTTCATTAGCTTTTACCTTTTCTTTTAGAAAAAAAGACCCTTTTCCCTTAATGACCACAGGAGTATCATTTCCGAATGTAACATTCTTTTCTTTTTCTAGAGCGGTATATGCAAGAAGTTTTTCTTTATCACCTGTCATGTGTCTTGAGCATCCACTATCAATGTACCATTGGTTTTCTTCATCTTCTGCAAATAGCGCCATGCCACAATTTTCAACCTGTAATTCCTTCTTTTTCCATACTTTGGAGCTTGAAGAAACATGTTCTTTTAGCTGAACTTTGCTCCTGCATTCAGATTATTTATGGCCAAAGTTATTGCAGTAAGCACATTCAACTTCATTTTGAAGAGGAGAAAAGTTGTTAAAAGTATTCTTCTTTTTTTCAATGTCAATCCTTTTCTTTCTTGCTTCTCTTGTCATGATGGTTTTATATGCAACAAATTGTACAGCTTTATGACCAAAATTGTGACATGAGAAACATTGTCCATTAAAGAAATTTCTGCGATCATAAAATCTTCTAATTGAGTTTACCTATTGATTGGTGTTTCTTTGAAAGACATTCCTGTTAGTGTTCTTTGATTTGAGATGATCATGCTTTACCTGTACAGATTATTTATTCCCTTGCTGAGTGGCAACATGTTGTAAACCAGCTGTAACTTCTTTTAGATGATTTGGTGCTGAAACCTGAAAAGATTCTCCAATGTATCCAAGACCTGTCTTTACAAGAGGAGAACGTTGTACCTTGATAATTTCATCTAAGGTTTCAGATCCTTTAGCAAATCTAAGATTCAAAGTCTTTTCTTTCTCAAGTTCTTTTCTTAGACTTACTACTTCACATTCTAAATTCTCATTGTGTTTCTCCTTTTCTTCAAGCTTATTTTTCAGAGTTTCTATGGTTATTTTACTCTCTTCTAGGCAAATTTTGAGTTTATTGTTTTCCTCAAGAAAATCACTGTCTTCTAGAGCATCCATGAAAGTATCCTTTTCTTCTCTAGATTTTTTTTCAAATGCTATGAGAAGTCTAAGATCTTGTTCACATTCTTCCTCACTATCAGATAACCCATCACTGTCTTCGTGAGTATAGTAACTCTTTTTAGTGCTAAGACGAATCTTATTCCTTCTTGCTACTTCCTTCCCCTTTTTATGTGTTTCTTTATAAGGACACTTAACAGCATAATGACCAAATCTTCCACAATCAAAAAATTTGAAAGGAAGCTTACCTCTAAACTGTCTTGTGCCAAGTTGAAGTTTCTTTACAAAGTTTATCTCATCTTCTTTTGAGATATATCCTGATCCTTCTGTTTTTTGTACTTCCTTCCCTTTTGTAGAAGTTCTAAAGACCTCTTCTTTGACTTCAGATGGTCTTCCTCTTCTCATTTCATATGCAGTTAGAATGCCATGTAGTTGCACCACAGCAAGGTTTTGAAGATCCTACTTTTCTTCAAGAGCAGAAACTTTTGACTCAAATTTTGTCGTTAGTGATCTTAAGACTTTCTAAACCAAAGTAGATTCGGTTATTGTTTCTCCCAGATTTCTCATACGATTTACAATATCATTAAGACGTAAAAAGAAATTGGAAATGCTCTCTTCATTATCCATTTTTAGATTCTCATATTGAATTCTGAGAGTTTGGAGTTTAGCACTTCTTACCTTTGCATCACTTTCATAACTTAGAATGATTTTTTCCCATATTGCCTTTGTTGTATTCAACTACATGACTTTGACAAATTCTGATTCAGTTAGACTTCCCAAAAGAGCATTGACCGCCTTTGTATTTGTTTCATAATTCTTTCTTTCCATCGAATCTATAGGTACTGTAGCTGGATATTGATATCCTCCTTCAACAATTGCCCATACTTCTTCCCCCAGAGACTGAAGATAGGATCTCATTCTTGTTTTCCAGAAGATTAAATTGTTTCTGTTAAAGAGCGGAGGCCTAATAGATGTTGTTCCATCTTGATTGCTCATCTTGCTTGATCTTCCTTCTAGCGGCTAAGTTGTTTTAAAAGAACCTGGCTCTGATACCAATTGTTGGAAAAATACTGAGAGGGGGGGGTGAATCAGTATTTAGAGCAAACCAAAACCTTTCTCTTTTCTTCCACTAGAACCCTTAGGCTACTTTATAGAAACTAGATTTTGTATATTCTTAAGAAAACAAGAGTGCATCTAGAGATCTTATTATGAATTTAATTCTTTTCTTAGGTCATTTCATCATTCATCAACTGTCTAGTAAACATAATAAACAATCACACATGAGCAAGACACATGAACACCAGGATTTAAGGTGGAAACCCAATTCGGGAGAAAACCACTGATGCTGTTGTCTCTGTCTTCAATAATTATTATTAAGAAAACATTTTACAACATTGTACTAGTGCAGACTCATACTAGTACGCAGGCTTCTACCTACAGAAGGCTGCAACCTTCTCTCGTTTACCAGCCTCTCCTGGAAGGGAGCTACAACCCCCTGAACATAACACCAGTTTCTACTGGCAGGAAGCTTCTACTTCCCAAACTGAAGGCTTCAACCCTTAGACTCATTGTAGACCATGCTACCCTCTATTCAATTATCAACAAACATATTTTTCCCAATACTTCATAATAGAATAGTCAGACCACTGTAACCAGAATATCAGAAATAACCCAAACTTTAGAGAATATATGCATTCAACATCCATGTATCCTTCCGTGTATATTAATATTCAGAAACCCCAACTGTCACATGCACTTTCAATGTAGATGACCCACATATATAGATGTGCTTTTCTTGTATAGAGCTGTAATAATAATATGTTTTGCAGAGCAGACCAGATCTATAAAAACTTACATGGATTCATATGTGATCTTTTAGCAGACATGCGCCAGTTCTTCATGACTTCGTCTGTTTTTCAAGACCTGAGGTTCAATATCATTATATCGATGGGTGCATCGTAGTTTCAGATTTTTCAGTTAAGAACAGAGTTTGCCCATCTAGATATTCCTTCGAGAGCTTCATTCATTCATCAAACTTACGCATGCACGTGCACCATCGATTCAGATATATCAGGTTTTATTTATACAGATATATCTAAAGGAGATTCGTTTATATTCAACCCTTTTTCACACACCTTATTCATCATTCTCATCACCTTATATAGTTTTCGCCTTTATTAAAACCTTGGGTCAAAACCATTCACTTGCTAATGGTATTCTTCGACGGTATTTCCTTTAGTTTACCCTGTTGGGGTTCCCATGTTTTGGCCAAATTGGCAAGACCAAAAGATGAGACAACATCAAAACCACTTTTGGGCCCTAGGATCTAGCCCTCCTGGACCCGGAGAGGGATCTCTCCAATAAAACAAAGAATGATATATCTTTGAAAGCTCAAAATGAGATGTTAGGCTAGTTATGAAGCACAAAGGGGGGTTTTAAATGATTTGGTTGGTTGGTTGCTGGGTTGGTCAGGAGATCATGGACCGGGAAAGAAATGGAAGTGAAGAAACGAAGCAGCAGGATGTGTCAGCTAAGAGAATAGATCAAGAAAGTGCCATCCATTGGGCTATGGAGTCCTGAAAGGAGAATTACTTGCAACAGCTAGCCAAGGCTTTCAAAGGGAAAGTCATCTATACTAAAGGATTTTTTAGATAGATGATGGAATGGAACATTAAGGAAGAAGGTGAAAGAAGGAAAGACAACCCAATTTCTGTCTATAGATCAGGTCAGAGGTCATTTAACTCTAGACCTGCTTGGACATACTCAAAGGCAGCTCTCAAAGGGACAAAGGGGCTACTTATAGATCGGACCAGAGGTCATTTAACTCCAGGTCTTCTTTAGCAACTCCAAGGGAAAATAGAGATAAGATTAACAAAGGGATATTAGAAAGGTCAGCTGGTTGCAAAAGGATCCTGGTGGATAGGGCTCACTCTTATCACCATTGTTCCCAAATCTTCCAGCTTAAACCCAACAAGAACATTTAAGAACTGATTCATTTAATTCATACATCAGAGAGTAGGCAATATCATCCACTACACTAGTAAAATCAACTGAAGACACTTCTGACATAGCACATAAAGCAGAAAACACTAAAGGTAGGGAGAGCAGGAAACATAGGGCACCTAACAAGGGTGAATCCTATGTTATACTTCTGTTGCTTACCAGAAGAACATGAAACAGTGTGAAAATGTAATAAACAAAGTCAGGAAAAACATCAACAATAGTAATAGACCAGGATCCTGTGAAATGTGCATTGATTAATTGATGCAAAACCAGTCATATACACTAAGCTCGATGGCTAAAATAGTCTAGACTTTCTCCTCCCAGCCTATTACATACAACTACTCTGCTACTCCCTCCCAAGACTGTTCTAACAGTCAAAATGAATCCCACAAACTGCAACAACAGCAACTCAACAACCACCTTTTCAATAATTTCTGAGGGATTCTTATAGGAAAATAAGCGAAAGCAGGAGTAGATACAAATTAAATGAGTCTCATTAAGACAGAATGGCGGAGGAGGCCGAGCCCATTCTACTTAATGGCGTTATGCTGTACTCGGTAGACTGTTTGGAAGCCTCTGTCAGGTCAAGATTGAACTCTGATTCGTTCTTTAATTCCTTACATCTGTCTGGAAATTTGTGGTGCCATTCTAGAATAAATGAACTGGATGGGATGATCTGCAGGTCGCTCCATGCTCCATTACTACTGTCCAGATAGTCTTAAAGAATCTTTGTCGATAACCTTCGTTTAATGGCTCGAGGAGGTGTGGATTGTGCTGTGGGAATGGTGTACTTCTGAGAGAAGAGTACTCTGCTAAATATTAAACCCAGATAAATCTTTTGCATGCAAATTTGGCCTTCAAACTGTGCCTTTCCTTTGAAAGCGGGGTTAAACATTAATTATACCGATAATAGGCTTAAACCCCCTCTGAACCTCTTCTACTTATCTGCTGGCGAGCGTTGAGATGGCCTCTCTGTGCTATCTGTATAATGGAATAAACCTGTTACAAACCCAGACAGTGGTGACGGGGAAATGTTGTGGAGGCCCGGAGGAAAGGTGGTAGAGATGATAGCGCGGTGGTGGTGACTGAACAACAAGATGATTTATGAACAGCGGGTGAACAAATATGAAACATAAGACCTTTAATGAAAAACATAAAACTTTGGTTAACGATGGAAATACAAAGGAATTCGGATGAAATGTAATGAAATGCAAGGGGAAAGATCATACATGGTGGGACCCAATGTGGCAGGGGGTGATTAGATCTCAGCCGTTAGATCCCAGATCCAATGGAAGGTTAGGATCAAATCAGAGGATCGCAATCCAGGGGGAGCAGGGGTGACACATTCAAAAAGTTCCGATTGCGATCAGAGCGATGTTGCAATTAAGTGCCAACCGTCGGATCTGGAAGGGAATGGGCGGCTGGGATTGAATCGGGAGACAGCGGGGAAGGCTTGTGATTGTGATTGGAGGTCAGGGCGTGATTGAGCACTGATCGTTGGATCTGGGAATGGTTCTCATTCGATGGGAGGGAGAGCGCAATCGGGAATCAGGAGTTAGGACTTGCAATTGATCGGGAGTCGCGATGACCGTCGGATCAACGTAGAGGATGGACAGCTAGGATCTGATCAGTGTAATCACAATCGGGGGGCGTGGACTAGGGGATGCGATTGAACGCTGTGATTGTGATGAAGCGATTAGCGGTGGACCGTAGGATCTTCGAGACGAGTGAACGGTGCAGAACCCGTCGCAGGACTTATAGACCAGAGGCGATTGCATCGGAGTTTTTGTATTTTACAAAGGAAATTGGGCCTCCGCTGATCTTCTGATTGTGATTAGCGCCTGGGACTTAAACGCTTGGTCCTGGGTGCTGGTTACGTGGGGAAGTGGTTGAAGGGGGCTAGCGGGGAGGGGCTAGGCCTATAATAAGGTCGGAAAATGGGTTTTAGCCCATAGAAATGGAATCTAAAGGCCAAGAAAGGGAATGGTATAGAGGGAAAGGGGAAAAAGGTTAAACAAAGGCTAAGGGTAGAATTTTAAGGGGATGTCGGGAGGATTGAGAGGGTAAAAGGGAAATATAAGGGGAGACAAGGGGGAACGAAGTAGAGGCTAGGTGGGGGTACAATAAGAGGAAAAAGGGGCTTTTGGGAATTTCTTCACAAACAGAGAGGCTTTATGATGGAAACAAGCAGAGGGGATTTGTCAAAGGAAAAAGGCAAAACGAGGCTTCAAGGATGATGTGTTTGCAAGGGAAATGCATTCCTTGAGGGCTCAACAACAATTTAGCCCCCTGTTTGCTTGTCAAAAATTTATAGGGGGGCTAACAGTGGCTCCACATGGGGATGGCTTCTTCTTGAAGGAGTCAAGAATTTAGAGAATAATATTTGGTGTAGACCAGGTGCCTGTTGCTTGAAACATCCCTTTCTTTCTTTAGATCAGCTGCCACAATATGAAGACATTACATCAGCAGAAACATTCTCCCAAACAACTACCTACCCACACTATAGTCCTAGCATTTTTTCTTCTTGGGTGCATTTGGACTTGCAGACCCTTTTACATCATCCATTTTTACAAACAGGAAAATAAACCTATTATAGTTCTACCCTTATTACTCCATGAGACCATATTAGACTGTTGGTCTCATAGGCTTCTCTACCTACACTAGTACCTGCTAGGATTAGACTATCTATTAGGTTTCTTCTCTACATTCTAAGACAGAAATTGAAAACAGTTAACTACATGCCCAAAGACTGAGATTTATTGAGATTTTCCTACCTACCCTACTCTAACTGGAAATCTCTGATGCTCTAGGTGATACAATAATGCCAATGCAGTCAGTCAAGTAATAGCAAAAAAGGATATGAGCACTGACTGCCTGTCAGAGATAAACACAGGGTGCTCTGCATGTGGTTCTTCAAAGCTGAGGCCACCAGCAGTGGTGACCAATTCTGATGTATTTGTCTTTTGTGGAAGATTAATGCTTGAGGAACTAAGCCAACGAGGGCCTCGATGTATTCTGCCATAGGATCGAAAAAATCATGATGTAAACCTTTTTCTTGAAAGCCTACTATGACTGATAGGCTGTCTGTATCCCGGGCAACCTCAATCACTGCATCTGCAGTGAGGCCTTTGTAACTACACTCCTTCTCTTCCTGATTGGGAGTATTTGGCATATGGGTATCAACCAGGAATACCTCCTCTTCCGCTGGATCAAGACAAAGATGTCTGTGGGAAAGGGGATCTACATCATCTTCAAGGAAGCTTGAGCTAAAGGGTTCATTATATTCGACAGTGCTGTCTTCTAGTGACGCAGGCTGGTTCTGCTGGAACTCTGTGAAAAAAATAACATATTCTTGAGTGAGGGCTTCTTTGATTACCTCAATTTTTTCGGGAGAAGGCTCTAGATATTCATTCCACTCAAGGTTCTCTTCAATTCTTTATTCCTTGTCCTCTGTGCTGAAGAGCTGCTGCCTTCCCTCTTCTTGGAAAATATTACTGATGTTTGGATATAAAACAGGGAGAAGATTCAATGAATCTTCATCTGCTATCATGCTTTCAATGCCTTCTCCATTAGTATCGTAGATAGCCTACAGTGGC
Source organism: Pinus albicaulis (assembly GCA_034641835.2). Taxonomy (NCBI): domain Eukaryota; kingdom Viridiplantae; phylum Streptophyta; class Pinopsida; order Pinales; family Pinaceae; genus Pinus; species Pinus albicaulis. Next base: position 1,439,046,465 of record CM076582.1, on the reverse strand, counting down.
TCACCATTTTCCTGAAATTGATGGTCATGATTTTCTTTCCATAAGTCTGCTAATGATGGTCCTTCAAGCTCAGTTTCCCTTTGGAAAAAATTACCATCAAACGGATCAACATTAGAAAAATCATAATCACAAGCATTGCCACACATCAAATCTTCAGGATTCTCAGCAAGTCTTTCTACAAAATAGTCTGCAAGCTCATTTTCTGATTCAATCTCTGGTTCATCATACATGCTTTTCATGTGGCTTATGTCTTGTAGTGGTCTGCCTTTTATTTCCTGAGGACAAGGGGTAGGTCTCTTCCAATCCTCCTTTCCGGTTTCAACCTCATATTCTTCCTCTTTTACACTCAGCAACGATTTGGCAGTCTCTATCAGTTTTTCCAGCTTGTTTTCTAAGGAGAGCTGCACTATTAGCTTTGTTCGGTCTGCCCTTGCTGCTTCTAGTCTTTCCTCCCTGCATTTTATGTTGTATTCGACTGTGATGGCTATATTCTGGATTTCCTCCAGGCTCGAATGTTCTCTTTCTCTTATATGGAATTCCACCTCGGGGTCAAAAGAACTTGGATAGTGCAATAAAGCCCACCCCAAAGGTGGTTTTATATCGGAAGGTATTGAATCATATACCTTATTGAACCTGGCTAAAAATTCTTGTACCGTCTCTCCTAGCTGCCTTCTCAAATTCTGATATTCTTTTAGGATGAGGAGAGCATTCTTTGGGGCCGCCCACCTATCTAGGAAAACTTGAGAAAACTGATGAAAGCTGAAAATGCTTGCCACTAGAAGGCCTTTGAGCCAATTCTTGACATTTCCTTGCAATGAAAAGGCAAACATTCTAATGCATACATCGTCTTCTTCTATCTCATACAATTCAATTAAATCCTCAAGGTTTTGAACATGTCCTTCAGCAGTGGGCCCTTTATTCTCTCCATCAAAATGAGGCAGCTAATTTATAAGCTCTGCAGAAAGGGGTTGGAAGAAAAGAGGTAAAACCAGAGGCTTGTATCTTTCTATGACCTTTGTGGGTGTAGGTGGTGTAACAATGGACTCATGGTTGCTTGCAGCTTCTTGAGGGATGCGAGATACAACATGAGCTTCTTGTTCCACCAGGTTCTTCATAGGAGTATAGGTCTGCTCTCGGTCTGAAGACTGAGGCTTGAGATCTTTCCCATATCCATTATGGGTCTCATCTTTGTACACTTGAATAGGCTTGAAGTAGGATAGAACATAGTGATAGAAAAAAACAATGAATTCTTTAGACCAAATCCAACCCATATGTTGTACCCTTCTATGAGGTCTGGCCATCTTTTAGGTTCTTCCTCCAGTGGATTCTTTGAGGATCATGGAGTGTGGAGTCGCTAGGTCGATGTTGAAGTAGGATTCTGTCCACCATCAGCAATAAAATGCCAATCTAAAGGCAAAGTGGTCTGTCCCTAGCGAAGTTGCCATTATGTTGGGGTTCCCATGTTTTGGCCAGATTGGCAAGACCAAAAGATGAGACAACATCAAAACCACTTTTGGGCCCTAGTATCTAGCCCTCCTGGACCCAGAGAGGGATCTCTCCAATAAAACAAAGAATGATATATCTTTGAAAGCTCAAAATGAGATGTTAGGCTAGTTATAAAGCACAAAGCGGGGTTTTAAATGATTTGGTTGGTTGGTTTCTGGGTTGGCCAGGAGGTCATGGACCAGGAAATAAATGGAAGGGAAGAAATGAAACAGCAAGATGTTTCAGCTAAGAGAATAGATCAAGAAAGTGCCATCCATTGGGCTATGGAGTCATGAAAGGAGAATTACTTGCAACAACTAGCCAAGGATTTCAAAGGGAAAATCATCTATACTAAAGGATTTTTTAGATAGATGATGGAATGGAACATTAAGGAAGAAGGTGAAAGAAGGAAAGACAACCCAATTTCTGTCTATAGATCAGGTCAGAGGTCATTTAACTCTAGACCTGCTTGGACATACTCAAAGGAAGCTCTCAAAGGGACAAAGGGGCTACTTATAGATCGAACCAGAGGTCATTTAACTCCAGGTATGCTTTAGCAACTCCAAGGGAAAATAGAGATAAGATTAACAAAGGGATCTTAGAAAGGTCAGCTGGTTGCACAAGGATCCTAGTGGATAGGGCTCACTCTAATCCCCAGTGTTCCCAAATCTTCCAGCTTAAACCCAACAAGAACATATAAGAACTGATTAATTTAATTCATACATCAGAGAGTAGGCAATATCATCTACTACACTGGTTAAATCAACTGAAGACAATTCTCAGATAGCACATAAAGCAGAAAACATTAAAGGTAGGGAGAGCAGGAAATATAGGGCACCTACCAAGGGTGAATCCTATGTTATACTTCTGTTGCCTACCATAAGAACATGAAACAGTGTGAAAATGTAACAAACAAAGTTAGGAAAAACATCACCAATGGTAATAGACCAGGATCCTGTGAAATGCGCTTTAATTAATTTATGCAAAACTAGTCATGTACACTGAGCTCGATCACTAATACAGTCTAGAATTTCTCCTCCCAACCTATTACATACAACTACTTTGATACTCCCTCCCAAGACTGTTCTAACAGTCAAAATGAATCCCACAAACTACAACAGCAACAACTCAACAACCACCTTTTCAATAATTTCTCAGGGATTCTTATAGGAAAGTAAGCGAAAGCAGGAGTAGATAAAAATTAAATGAGTCTCATTAAGACAGAATGGCAGAGGAGGTCGAGCCCATTCTGCTTAATGGCGTTATGCTGTACTCGGTAGACTGTTTGGAAGCCTCTGTCAGGTCAAGATTGACCTCTGATTCATTCTTTAATTCCTTACGGCTGTCTGGAAATATGTGGTGCCATTCTGGAATAAATGAACTGGATGGGATGATCTGCAGGCCGCTCCATGCTCCATTACTACTGTCCAGATAGTCTTAAAGAAGCTCTGTCCGTAACCTTCATTTAATGGCTCGAGGAGGCGTGGAGTGCGCTGTGGGAATGGTGTACTTCTGAGAGAAGAGTACTCTGCTGAATATTAAACACAGATAAATCTGTTGCATGCAAATTTGGCCTTCAAACTATGCCTTCCCTTTGAAAGCGGGATTAAACATTAATTATACTGATAACAGGCATAAACCGCCTCTGAACCTCTTCTGCTTATCTGCTGGCGAGCACTGAGATGGCCTCTCTGTGCTATCTGTATAATGGAATAAACTTGTTACAAACCTAGACAGTGGTGACGGGGAAATGCTGTGGAGTCCCGGAGGAAAGGTGGTGGAGATGATAGCGCAGCGGTGGTGATTGAACAACAGGATGATTTATAAACAGCGAGTGAAAAATATGAAACATAAGACCTTTAATGAAAAACGTAAAAACTTTGGTTAACGATGGAAATACGAAGGAATTTGGATGAAATGTAATGAAATGCGAGGGGAAAGATCATACATGGTGGGACCCAATGTGGCGGGGGGCGATTAGATCTCAGCCATTAGATCCCAAATCCAATGGACGGTCAGGATCAAATCGGAGGATCGCAATCCGAGGGGAGCAGGGGTGACACATTCAAAAATTTCCCATTGCGATCGGAGCGATGTTGCGATTAAGTGCTAACCGTCGGATCTGGAAGGGAATGGGCTGCTGGGATTGAATCAGGAGACAACGGGGAAGGCCTGCGATTGTGATCACAGGTCGGGGCACGATTGAGCGCTGATCATTGGATCTGGGGATCAGATCAACAGTTCTCATTCAATCAGAGGGAGAGCGTGATCGGGAATAGGGAGTTAGGACTTGTGATTGATCGGGAGTCGCGATGACAGTCGGATCAGCAGAGAGGATGGATGGCTAGGATCTAATTGGAGCAATCGCAATCAGGGGCCGTGGAAGAGGGGATGCGATTCAACGTTTTGATTGCGATGAAGCGATTAGTGCTGGACTGTAGGATCTTTGGGACGAATCAACGGTACCAAACCTGTCGCAGGACTTATAGACTAGAGATGATCGCATCGGAGTTTTTGTATTTTACAAAGGAAATTAGGCCTCTACCGATCTTTCGATTGCGATTAGCGCTTGGCACTTAAATGCTCGGTCCTGGGTGCCGGTTACGTGGGGAAGTGGTTGAAGGGGGCCAGCGGGGAGGGGCTAGGCCTATAATAAGGTCGGAAAATGGGTTTTATCCCATTTAAATGGATTCTGAAGGCCAAGAAAGGGAACGATAGAGAGGGAAAGGGGAAAAAGGTTAAACAAAGGGTAAGGGTAGAATTTTAAGGGGATTTTGGGAGGATTGAGAGGGTAAAAGGGAAATAGAAGGGGAGACAAGGGGGAACGAAGTAGAGGCTAGGTGGGGGTGCAATAAGAGGAAAAAGGGGCCTTTTGGGCATTTCTTCACAAACAAAGAGGCTTTATGATGGAAACAAGTAGAGGGGATTTGTCAAAGGACAAAGGCAAAAGGAGGCTTCAAGGATGATGTGTTTGCAAGGGAAATGCATTCCTTGAAGGCTCAACAACAATTTAGCCCCCTGTTTGCTTGTCAAAAATTTATAGGGGGGCTAACATACCCTTCGTGCCTCTTTGATTTCTTTTTAATTTATTTATCAATTTAACGAAATAGATAAATAAATATATTTACAAATTTTAACTGAACTTAAGGATTAAAGTTAACCCTTCCATTAGGGGAATTTTGAGGTCTAAAATGGGCCTCCTAAGAAAAATGTACAACCAAAATAAACTTTATAAGAACCAATAGGATTCAAGATGATGATGTCATCCATAATGGATGATTCACCATTTTTGGAGTAAAAAAATAAAAATATTAAAAAATAATAAAATAATAAAACTACTTTTTCAACTCGTATTTTAAACTTATCTCCCAAAATGTTTACTCAAATTTCGAGTGGGAGTACTCGTTGGATGCGGAATTTAATTCCTCATCCAAGGAGTACCCATGTTGCATACTTTCGATGAACTCTTCTACACGAAAAATGAGAAATACATAAAAAACGTGATTGTAATCACATTTTTTTATGTATTTCTCATTTTTCGTGTAGTAGGACCCATCAAAAGTATGCAACATGGGTACTCCTTGGATGAGGAATTAAATTCCGCATCCAATGAGTACTCCCGCTCGAAATTTGAGTAAAAACATTGGGAGATAAGTTGAAAATATGAATTGAAAAAGTAGTCTTTTCATTTTTCCCTCTAAAATTTGATGATGTCATCAAATCTTATTTGATTTTTTCCACTATTATTTTATAATTTCCTTAGGAGGCCCATTGTATACCTCAAAAGTCCCCTAATGGTATTTTATAAAATATTTGATGCTTTTAAACATATTAACCTTTGACCTAGGGGCCCACAAATATAGTCAAGTCCATTCTCCAGATCGATGGTATATATATCACTTTTCGCCATAATAAATATTTAATTTAAACCATCGTGGATGAGCCCACAAACATTAAAGTGAAAAGGACCAATTAAAATAATTCAAACTGGGCCCACATATATGATCAGTGACCCAATCACATTTCGGCTCATACTTTGGTTAATCTTCGCGCCTTTTCATTATCGTCTATGCCTCTTCATCAAACGATCGCCGTCTGATGGCTTAGCCACAAATCAACGGTTCTCCTCAATATCGCTCGGTGTCTTGGTACGGGCTTTAATGCGCGATGGTGCACTTTAAGGGGCAGTTTTGAAAATTTGCTTGGGACACATGTTGAAGACTGAATGGAATCGCTGCAATTTCATAAATACCACTTACTGTCAAAAGGTGGTGCGATGAAACTCAGAAACCACCTTCACTATTCACTCACATTTTTTAACCAGTGCTGAACCGTTCAATCAAATTCCCACTCTGTATTCCAAGTTCCGTTTGCGTATATATATGAATTATGCCCTGTACATACAGAACCCGTTCGAAGCACACTATATCGTGGCCTTAGCACCCCAAAATATTATACAAAAGCATGAATCTATCCATAGATCATCACAGAGTTGCAGGGAATTACGTATGAGAATTGAACCAATCAATACCCCAATTTCTCTGGGTATTCTTCCACCTAATAGAGTATCACCGAAACTCAATCATACACAGATTTTATTTCTCCTCCATCAGAATACATACATTATATTTATACATTAATTAACTTCCGTAGGGATTCTAATATCCGTCAATTCAAATCAACCTTGTCTTTGGACAACTCTCCTTCAATTCACTGCTCGTCTCTGTATATGCAGTCTTCCGCTGTTCTTTGCTACTGATCCTGCTGATCGTTGATCTCTGCAACTCTTCTGTTCTTCTTCATTGCCCATGCGTTTTCCAATTCCTTTGCCACATCCTTTGCCATCAATGACAATATTTCCAACATGCCATTGTTGTAATAATAGTAAAATTATAACAACAAAGTAATATTATTATTATAAAAAACCCTAATGATAACATATACACATAATACTCCACTATGCATAATTAAGTTCCAATCACCATATTTAAACAAGCCCTAAGGAAATCCACCAAATGTCATTTATTAAGGAATTTATCCGATGTAATACAAGAAATTTGACCAACAATGTACATGGGTCCATTACATCGTAATTCCAATTAATAACCCTTGAATTAGCACTGTGGTGGTGCTGCAATAGCTTGCTGCAATAGATATGTGCTTTCTTCCTTCCTTTCCCAATCTAGAAATGAAAGTAATTATAATAAAACTAGTAGGGTAGATCTCATATTGACGCTCAAAAACTGTAAAGTAAAAATAGACGAAAACCCCTTTCAAAAAAAATATGGAATGAATGCGACTAGCTAGGGTGATCATAGAAACCACCAAAGTTGGGTTTGCTTACTAGGGTGAAATCAAATCTCACCGAAGGAAGCTTGAGGATCTCACTTGAAAATCCTCAATTGAAAACTCCTCTGAGATTTCAGAATATCAATGAAGAAAAGATTAAATTCCATGCATTTCTCTCAATCCTTGTTGTGTAATCAAATCCAAAAATAGAAGAAAAGAAATATCAACAACTTAGAAATAAGCCACTTCAAGGGGGGAACCTCCAATACATTACATAAATGAACAATTCTTGGATGATATAATTTACAAAACTTCCTTTCTATATATAGGAGTCGATGTGGCCATAATGTAATGCTAGTGGGCCACAATGTAATCCTAGCCGACCTAACAATAATAATTTAAGGGCACAGTAATAAAAAAATGGGGGTTACAAGGGTATAATAATAACAATAAGCGGGTTACACTAATAACAATAAGGGACTATACTAGTAATATAGGGACCTAACATGCCCCTGTCATTCAAAAAAGTGTTGTCCTCAATGCTTGAGTAGCTATAGGTGCTTCTGTACAAACTTCTCATCCTCCCATGTAGAATCTTCAGTGGTTAAGTTCTTCCACTTGGTGAGATACTCTGAAATTGATCGATTCTGTAGCTGTCAAGTTCTTGTTTCCGTGACTGCTTCAGGTTCCAATATGATTTTTCCTTCCTCATAAAGTTCTGGAAATATTGTTTGAACTGGAATATTTTCACCTATAACCTTCTTTAAGCATGAAACATGGAAAACTGGATGCACTCGGGAAGAATCAGGAAGCTCCAATTTGTATGTCATAGTACCAATCTTTTGCAACACCTTGTAAGGACCATAGTACTTTGGAAATAATTTATTATCCTTCTTAGCTTGCTTAAGGGACATTTATTTGTATGGTTGTAGCCGTAAAAATACCCAATCTCCCACATCAAAACTTCTCTCTCTGCGATGTTGATCTTCATGTTGTTTAATTCGATTTTGTGCCAAATTCAAGTTATCCTTTAACAGTTGGAGAACTTATTGCTGATGCTCGATGTTATCTTCCACTGCTTGAACCTTTGAATTTTCCCTTAAAGATGATGTGATGGATGGTGGATGATATCTATAAAGTGCCATAAATGGGGTCATTTTTGCTGCAGTATGGAAGGAAGTGTTATACCACCATTCAGCGAGAGGTAACCACTTGACCCATTGTGTTTGTTTATGAGATACAAAACAACGAAGATATCCTTCCAAACATTTATTTACTATCTCAGTTTGACCATCAGATTGAGGATGATAAGATGAGCTATGAGCTAATTGAGTACCCAAACAAGAAAATAACTCTGTCCAAAAATTTCTAGTAAAAATGGGATCTCTGTGGCTCACAATAACCCTTGGGCTTCCATGCAGCTTTTGAATTATGTCCATAAATGTAGTAGAAATTGTACTTGCTTTAAATGGATGAGATAATGCACAAAAGTGTGCATACTTGGTAATTATATCAACTACCACCATGATGACACTCTTTCCTTCAGACTTAGGTAAACCTGTGATAAAATCCATTGAAATCTCCTCCCAACATTGACTTGGAATGGATAAATGTTGTAGAAATCCCGGGGTGTTAATTGTCTCAACTTTATTTTGCTGGCAAACTAAACATTCCACCACAAAATTTTGAATATCAAATTTAAGGTCATCCCAAAAAATTCTTTCTTCACCCTGTGGTAAGTTTTTAAAAATCCTGAGTGTCCTCCCAAAGGAGAAGTGTGCAATTCCAGAAAAATCTTTTGTTTTAGTTGGGAATTATTACAAAGATATAAGTGATCTTTGTACCATAAGGAATCATTTTTCCAACTAAATGTATCAGATGTACTAGGATCTTGCTGTAACTTTTGAATGAGTGTCCATACATCTTTGTCCTTCTTCCATTCATCTCTTGCTTCGGTTATCTAATCTGGTTGGATAATAGAAATGGCACAAAGCAATTCTTCCAACTTTTCATTTTTTCTTGAGAGTGCCTCTACAACGACATTAAGATTTCCTTTTTTGTAGATTATTTCAAAGTCATAACCCAACATCTTTGTGACCCATTTTTGGTGCTCTTCTGAAGATAGTATTTGTTCCAAAAAGTGTTTAAGACTATCATGATCAGTTTTTACCTTGAAGTGTCATCCCATTAGGTAAGTTCTCCATTTCTTTAGTGCATGCATTATTGCTAACATTTCCTTCTCATAAATGGGTTTCTGTAAATACTTTCCTTTGATTGGACGACTTTCAAAAGTAATGGGTCTTCCTTCTTGATTTAAAACAACACCAATTCCATTTCTTGAGGCATCACATTCCACAATAAATGTTTTTGTGAAGTCTAGCATAGCTAAGACCGGTGCTAGGCACATTGCCTCTTTAAGATGTTCAAAGGCCTTAGTTGCTTCAGGAGTCCATGAAAATGCATCTTTCTTCAATAATGTTGTTAGAGTTGCTGCTATTCTCCCATAATTCTTAACAAACTTGCGATAATAGCCTGTTAACCCGAGAAATCCTCGCAACTGCTTTATTGTCTTGGGGACTTTCCATTCCTTAATGGCTTTAATTTTGTTAGGCTCTACTTTAACACCCTCGTGAGATATAATATGACCCAGATATTCCACCTCTTGTACTCCAAAGAAACATTTGGATGTTTTTGCATATAATTGTTTCTCCTGCAATAGTTTGAGCACCCTGTCAACATGTTCAACTTGATCCTTCCAAGACCTGCTATAGATTAGTATATCATCAAAAAATACTAGCACAAATTTTCTAAGGAAGGGTTTGAAAATGGAATTCTTCAACCCTTGAAATGTAGAAGGTGCATTGGTAAGGCCAAAAGGCATGACCAAAAATTCATAATGACCCTCATGAGTTCGAAATGCTGTTTTTGGAATATCTTCAGTCTTCATTCTAATTTGATGATATCCTGAACGAAGATCCAACTTGGTAAAATAAATTGCTCCATGTAATTCATCCAATAATTCATCGATCACAGGAATGGGAAATTTGTCTTTAATGGTGAGCTTATTGAGCTCCCTATAATCCAGACACATTCGCCATGATCCATCCTTCTTGTGTACCAATACTACAGGAGCAGAGAAAGAACTTTGACTAGGTTGAAATATACCCGCCTCTAACATTTCTACAATCATACGTTCAATTTCGCTCTTTTGGATGTAAGGATATCTATAAGGCCTGATGTTTGGAGGAACACTTCCTGGAATCAAATGAATAACATGATCATGATCACAAATAGGTGGGAGTCCTTTGGGAGTTTCAAATGCCTTGGAATGATTTTCCAATACTTGTTGGAGATCTGCAAAAATAGATGATTTTGATGTTGGAGCTTCTAGTGAGCATAATTGTTCCTTTACACCTAGTTTTTGTTTCTTTAGAAGATTTTTCATGACATTAGAGCTTATTATCTTTCCTAGCTTTCCTACAATACCTTGTATTTCAAATTCCTTTCCTTATAAAAGAAAATTCAAGAAAAGTTCTTGAAAATTAAAAGCTACCATCCCCAAAGATTGTAACCATTGTAATCCTAGTACAACATCAGCACCTCCCATAGGAATGGAAAGCATTGGACTAGTCAATACATATTCCCCCATGGTTAGCTTGATATTATTGCATTTTCCGGAGAAATTTATAGTTCCTCCATTTTCAACCATTACTTGACATTCTGGTGCTGGGTATAGGAAACAATTTAATTCCTTCGCTACCTTACAATGAATAAAATTATGGGTGCTACCTGAATCAATCAACACTATTACATTTTTCTTCTTGATATGTCTTTGTATATTGAGAGTTTGAGGAGTGGTAATTCCTGCCAATGCATTACACTATATGGTCATATTCATTTCTTCCTCTTCTAGGGCTGGTTCCTAGTGTATATCCTCTTCATGTTCATTTTCTTCTTCCTCTTCACAATATATGTAAAATAATTTCTTCTCAGCACACTTACAACCTTTAGTGTATTTTCTATCACAACTGTAGCAAAGCACCTTTTCTCTTTTTTCTTCCAATTGTTGTGGTGTCAACCTTGTAGGTTGTGGAAATCTAGGTGTAGAAACACTTCCTTCTTTATAGAAGTGAGTGGTATGCTTTCTTGTCGCCATAATTTTACATTCAATTTTTCTTGCCAACCTGAATGCCTTCTCCAGTGAATCAGGTTCCAAAATGCGAACTTCATGTTGGATGTTATCCTTTAAAGTGCCTACGAAGATATCAATCCTGTGTTCCTCTGGAATATCAGTTACCCTTATATTCAATTTTTGGAAGTCCTCAATGTGCTCCCCTACTAAACCCTTTTGTTTGAGATTTATCACTTGGCTAAAGAAGGTGTCGCTCTTTGTATCCTCATAATGTGTTATCATTTCCTCTGTAAAAATTGACCAAGTGACAATTTTTTTACAAGAGAAAAGCCATCGATACCATACAAATGTATTTTGTTCTAAATGTAAAGTTGCAATGCGTACCTTTTGTGTGTTTTGCACATTATGGAGATCAAAATATTGCTCCATCTGTAGTATCCATGTGACAGGATCCTTTCCATCAAACTTCCTCATATACATTTTTTGAATAAGGTGGTTCTTCTGACCAAAATTAGAGTTTATGAAATCATTATTAACACTTATTTTTTTCTCATCATGAGTTTCCTCTAGTATCTTTTCACCATTAGGAAACATTTCTTGTATCAACTTTGTGAAACCTTCTATGTCTGCTTTTAGATCATTCTTCATGCTTTCCATTTTAGCTTCCATGTCATCCATCTTAGATTCCATGCCAGCTTCCATGCCATCTATTTTAGATTCCATGCCTTTCTTCAAACCATCCATATTATTCTTCACACCATCCATCTTTTCTTCAACACCTTTCTTTAAAACTTCCATTTCATTTTTTGTTTCTCTTTGCGAAAGCGAAATTTGGTGCACTTGCTCTTGTAATTTTGATAGATCATGTTGGAATTCTTCATCTTCATGAGTCATAGTAGAGCCTTATAAAGGCTTAATGGGTGTTGAATTATTTTTACGGGGCATATTTTACAACCCAGTACTGATATCTATTCTAAAATATGCCCTTGGAATCAATTCAAATTGATTTTTCAAAAAAGACTTATGCAATTCGGAAAAAAAACACACCTTTTTCTTGCTTTTGAGGAGATCAAAATTGAAAGTGGATTATCTCTATGATTGCAACTCTTGAAGATTTTAAATTCAACACTGAAGTATCCCTCTGAATTCTCTTTTCAATGCCATAGGTCTGACCTAATTTGGATTCTCCAAGACAAAGTTATGTCCAATCTCCCACAATGGCCTACTTATGGACTGGTTCAGTAGAGTGAACTTATATGACTTTCCACGTGTCACTGTTTCGTCCTTCGCCTCTGAAATTTATATCCAAGAAACTAAAGTCCATTTACTTGTGACCGATTTTTATGGTACTCCAATCTGATGCTCAAAGAGAGAGTTATTGAACTTTTCCCACGATCACCACTTTGCGATGAAATTTGGGAGCCTGAAAAAGCACTGCCTTCCACAGATCATATCTTCAAGAATATTGCGAACCAAGCTCTAAAATTTTTAGATACGTTTCCTTAGGATTTCAGCTTCACACCCTAAAAATTTGAGATTCTGAACCTTCGTAGAAAAAGCGTTATAGCACAAATGCCACAATGACCTGTTTATGAGCCTGAAAAAAAACCTAACTTCCACAGATCATATCTATGAAAATGTTGCAAACCAAGCTCTAAAATTTTTAGGCAATATTCCTCAGGATTTCGGCTTCACACCATAAAAATTTTGGTTTCTGAAACTTTGTAGAACAAAATTTATAGCGAAAATTCCACGATGACCTGTTTGGAGTAGTGAAACCCTAGAATCCAAAGCTCTGATACCAAATGTTGTGTAACCAGCTCCAAAATTAGAAGAAAAGAGATATCAAAACCTTAGAAATAAGCCACTTCAAGGGGGAAACCTCCAATACACTACACAAATGAACAATTCTTGGATGATACAATTTACAAAATCCCATTTCTATATATAGGAGTCCATGTGGCCATAATGTAATCCTAGTGGGCCACAATGTAATCCTAGCTGACCTAACAATAATAATTTAAGGGAACAATAATAAAAAAATGGGGGTTACAAGGGTATAATAATAACAATAAGGGGGTTACACTAATAACAATAAGGGACTATACTAGTAATATAGGGACCTAACAATCCTCCTACTCCTTTTATAGTCGGTTGCTTGGAAGAAACCATGGGCAAATACCTGGGGTCAAAAACACGCAAAAGGAAAAACCATGGGAAAATACCTGGGGTCAAAACAACCCAAAAGGAAAAACCATGGGCCAATTTCATTTTATTTATTAATTTATTTATTATTCTACTACTTTTATGATTTGGTCCGACCAGTCAAATGGTTGGGATATTACAAATTGGAATGGCACAGGAAAGTAGAATCTCATTTTGGGCACTTGGTAAGGAGAGGATGTCATTATTTCATCTATAATTTGTTTTCATATACTCAGGAATGACATGTTTTCATTATAGGAAATTAAAGGAAGGGTGAACTCACTAGGGGGTGGAGATGATATTTGCGAAATTGTACACACTAGTGATTATTATGACTTGAGTAAGGCTGGATGGATTGAGAAAGGGTGTTCATACAATATTGATTATGATGACTTGGGGGTTCTTCTTTTATAAGAGCATTCAATCGCTTTCTATTTTATCAATCTATGATTTTTCTAGGATTATGGTTTTCCTTTCCATATTTTTTTATTGCATAGTGTTTATGTGTTTGTTGGTATTTTTATATTCGTACGTGAGACAAGGTTTTTTGAAAAGAAAAGAATTTTCACTCATTAATGCATTAGGTTGGGAATGTTTAAGAATTAAAATGTCACATTTCGTTTGAGGTTCCTCTGTGTTTTATTAGTAATGGAGAAGAAGGTGTGCAAATGACATTGTATTTTAATGCATTTCTAGTTTTGAGAGCTAGATGGAAAGAGGCATTCAGAAACACAGGGAAGGGAGAAAGAAACAAAGAAATTCATTAGTTGGAAATGCCTCATTCTTTACTCACCCAAACCATACCTCTGATGCTATTTTAGATGCCTATGAAGTGGAAAAAATTTACTATCACTAATGTGTAGAGGAGGTTGAAAGAGGAATGGAGCGGCTATAGAGGGGCATTGAGGAAAGGAAGAAGTAAATAATAGAGGACTAGATATTTGAGAAGATATAGTCATGATCTAATCCGAATCTAAATGTTAGTTTTTATGTGCTAATTTCATCTTCAGAATTATAAACAATTTTTTGAATGTTTGCTTCATGTGCATAGGTTTCCTGAGGTGTTTATGAGAGTTAAGTAGGTAAATGTATTGAGATTTATGTTAAAATCATGAGAAAGTTAAGCATTAAGACATAATGCTGAACAACAGAAATAAAATGTACAACACACCATCAAATGATCCATTAACACAATGTTTTGATGAAGGAGTTCACCCTTCCTGGGCTACATCTTCATGGTCTAGCTTCCATGGCTTGGGCCTCTGGATTAGCCCAAATGTGAAAAACGTGTTGTTTACTATCATATATTTCTCCTAAAACCTCTTCAATGTGTTCATAATGTTCAAATCATCCAGAATAGACTTTTCTTGCTCCCAATTAATCGAATTTTGCAAACGTTATGGCCAAAACAGTGTAAATTTTTTAAAGTGTTCTATGATTGATGCAAATTTACTTCAAAATTATAGGGCCCAATAGAAAATATAAATCACATAAACATGAAAGTAAAATGTTGATAGAAGATACCAATAGATCAATGGAAGACAAGCCAATAATATACTTATCTTTTGTCAAAGAGAGATGAAGAATGGTGGTGTTACGACAGTCAATAGCATGCTTCAACCAGCAAAGTCTTCTTAAGGTCAGCTAACCAAATGTGCCACACAACCCTCAAGATAGCTCCATGAAGTCAACTAAATTTAATGATGTCTAGTCGACACAAAACAACAGTAGCAAAAAGTCAATGCAATAAGGTCAAAGTCAATGTTCAACCTCAATATGTGTGCCAATCCATGCGGCCTTCGGAATTCAAAGTCTTGGTGAAGTGTGAAGATCAACAGACGAAGATTTGACCAAATTCAACACTGGTCAAACCTATGTTGAAACTCTAGACAGATCTACACCAAAAAGCCCTAGCTGCTGCTCCACATGTGTGAGAAGAAAGTGCCTCCAAAAGTGATCGAACAAATCAAACACAAAAGAGAAGTGTGTGATGAGTTGATGACGAAATGACGTCCAAATCTCTCTGATTTATATCCATATATGCGGGTGTTCGACACATATGTTGGGCTCTCAAGCCTACATTACAATTCTAGCCGACCTTGCACATAATTGGAATAAATTCAAAATAAATGTTCTACTCATCTGATCAATATGATATTTAGATCAATCTTGTACCTCTCCGAAAGAGGAATCCAATAAAAATATTGGCATCATCATCTGATTGGTACAACATGGAGTTTGGACCTAGTTTCCCAAAATTAACACTCACTCTCAACTAGGGAGAACTCCATCCACCAATGCCATCCAAAAATCATACATCATCCTATTGTAACTTACTTTTTTGGATTCTTTATTCAAAATGGTGAGTCACAAAGACATCACTCTCGGCTGACCCGAAGTTAGCTGAGAGGTCTGAAACCTCTATAGGACTAAAAGGAGTTTCATACTAACCTAAATTTAGTTCAACCCACCCGAAGTTAGTTGGAGGTCCAAAACCTCACTTGGACTCAAAAGAGCTATATACCAACCCGAAGGCAATTCAAGGTATGAAACCTCACTAGAATTGATCCCAGATTAAGTGGTTGGACACGTGCCTTCATAGACATAGAGAATACTGAAAAATTTGATGCATCCACTGGTCTTGCTATTGGTCTCTATCCACATCTCCCACCTCTTTGGCCAAGATGAGAGGTATTTCCCATGAGTCCAAAAATCCATGGGTAGGATGCATATGGGGCACAGATCAATGAGAGGTGAACCAACTCACTATCATCACAGTGGGGTAGAAGCGCACCAGCAAGGTTCGTCAAGCCTATCCCTATGGTTGTGTATAGCTCCAAGAAGCTATCCCCAAATCCCCCTGGAGCTCCTAGAGCTCATCATCCAATAGGACCCTCAAAATAGGATAATTCCATGATTCCAAGATTCTCATGGAAGGTTAGGAAGTTGACCTTCCACAAGGGCTTAAGGAGAATATCTGCGACGTGCTTATGTTTTCCTATATGATGGAGCCTTATGGCACCTCGTTGTACCATATCCCAGATAAAATGGTACCTGATATCAATATGCTTGGATCGATCATGGAACACGAGATTCTCTCACAAAAAAATCCCAATTTGGCTATCTCACTGAAGATATTTTGCAACCAAATAACTTCAAAACAAGGCATACTCATTGTTTCGGGGAATATCACCCTAGAGGTTGGTTGGGGTACAACCTCCACAGAGCAGGGGCATGCTATCTAAGAAGGACTCACACAACCATGCACGTTCAGAAAAACTAAATAGAGTAGAATGAGAAAGTTACCCGTAGGTCCTACGGTTGAAGTAGATCCAGCGGGGTCCAAACCCCCAGCAACCGTCCTTCCTTCTTAACCTGAAAGACAAGAAGAAAGAAGCACAAAGAACTGGTTGTACAGCATATATCTACTCTAAATGTTAGTGAAATCCATATAAAACATTAAATAGATCATAATGAATGCTTAAATAAAAATTTTCACATATATATAAGCATACACTAACACGTTTATTTCGGGAACGGCGTGGTACTTCTGTATTAAAAATAGCATGTACAAAAGTAACGAGTGGAGAGATCACCTAATCCTTCCACGGCCTTCGAGCAGACCATCGTCCGGATCTGTCTAGCCCTTGCCTCGCTAAGACTCCTTCCAAACTGGTGCATACGAGATGACATATAAAGGGATGTGCATCTCAAGGAAACAAGGGTTTCCTATAATGAACTGGGAAAGTGCAGGAGGCACGGGGAATCAGACTTGGATAGGGAAAACCAACAGAGTATAATATCAATAATTCTCTCTCTCCCTTAGGCCATACACATGAGGGGTTTTTATACTCCCTCCAAGTAGTTTCAACAGTTGGAAACAGTTGGCCACGGGCTGGGGTGGTTGAACTACCTGAGTAACCACCAACCTAGCGTGAAATTAGGGATTTTTTATATATTTTTTAATCATTTTAATGGCATACGCGGAAAAGTCTAGCTGGACTCACGTATACACGCGGAAAAGTACGGGCATAGTCGCGTATGGGGATTTTTACACTGTTTTTAAGTGAATTTGTCCAAGTCTGTAGGAATGGGTGCCCAAAAATCCATAAAGAAATCATGAATCATATCAAGGTGAGAAATGATGCTATAACAGATGCCCCCTAATATATGAGGTCAGAAGGGGTACATGATGGCTGAAATGTATTATGCACATAGAAAGAACTTCGCAAGGACAAGAGAGGACTTCACCGGATTTCAGCCTTCCAAAAGCCAATGAAAGAAACAGAGAGTCAACTCATGCTGAGGTGGGCATACCCATGCTCAGTCAAAAATACATCATATGGAAAGTACTGAATAGATCCAATATGTATACAAGTATAGCTGAAATGAAAGTACACAATGAATCATCTGAGCATGGCCCAGAAATATAAGTCTGAATCAATGTCCAAGTATCACATATAGAAGGATGATCAAGGATGATGCAACTGGATGTCTGATCATAGAAGTAACTGAATCTCCAAGTACCAGATCATAAATGGTGGAATCAAACGGTACAATCACGCAACTCGGGGGCCAACATATAGGATGCTGCTGTACTGAACTGCAACATATAAGGGTGGACGAAATCACTGGCAGAAACTGAAAGGACTGTCAACAGTGAACCGAAAAAATGCTGATGCAACCCGAGGTCTTCACCGATCACTATGGCACAATTCTACACAATGAAGATAATCCAATAAAATTAATGTGCGTCGTTGGATTACTTGGAGTCGATAATGTATCTGGATTAGCAGAAGCGCGAGACAACATATAGATAATGATAATGAGTGTCAAGGTGCCCAGAGTACAATCCAGTAAGTGAATATGAATGAAGTTGAAATGAACAACAGAAAAGATCTACAATTGGGAGGCAATGATATTTCTCCCTTGTCGATAGCGAAAAGAGCGAAGATGCATAGCGATGACTACAAACCTAAAGGTCTTGAAAAAAGACTCACAGAACTATTCCGACAATGAGTCGGAGTCGATGGGAAAAGATGCGGAAGGAAGGCATTGGGCATCCACATCGATCCCGTATGATGTAACCGTGAACAGAATTTGGAAGAATCGGTGAAGCCAAAATAATCAGACCAAGCAGAAGTACGTTTCCGACATGCACAAGATGAAGCTAGCACACGGAAGAAACCCTCTGAACCAACCAATAATGAAAGTTGACACAGAGACAAGAAATCCACCGATAGGGTCAAATGGAAATCAAGGTACTACACGAATCCCAAGTGTGATAATGTGTGCTAACGTCGAACACAGGGGAAACCACTCAGTCAAAGACCCATGATGATGATCAAATGCTGAGCACGAGGTCACCTATCAATAATGGAAATAGGCCCAAGGTGCGGCTCTAGGTTTTCTCTCAGAGCAATGTGTCGTAGTCGATAAGAGACAAACCCGCCGGTAGGAAGTCAATGCGGACCTTCTCAAACCAGCACGAGCAGAAGATCAAAACATCTGATGTGATATAACATGATACTGACAAGACCTGGAAGGCCGACTGAATAATGAGTCAAGAGACACCGCAGAATGGCCGACTCTAGTTTAGACTTCCCTTGAACAAAAGCACGACTCATGATGACCATGGAAGTAAGAGTGACACTGTATAAGTCTGTTATGTAGGAGGCAGAACAAACTCTCCATATGATTGGAAGAGATAACCAACCGGGGGAGAACTGACAAGTGAAACATGGTAAAGGTTGAACCTAGGTCAAAACTAAAACCATCCCAAATGAAGGAGATATATATAAGTATATGTGCTTTGTTCAAGGGCGACAAACTGACTCTGTACTGCCATCAAAACAACGAAGATACATCCCGTTCCCGCTCTTTTTGTTATATTTGATTTTTTTTTGTCTTTTTCATATAATAAGCCTGAAAAAGAATAAAAGAATGCTATGGTACAATGGATAGAACGAGTATCAATAAATCAGATGCACTAGTTCCTGGGATTGGAACAATCCTATGCTCAATGCAAGGTGGCGAAAACTGGTAAGTGATACTCAGAGGAACGTTCCATCCATGGGTAAAAAGGTGTCAAGTCGTGATAGCTAAGTGCATGCAATGGTTAACTTGTACAGAAAGTCAAGGTCAAAAGTTGGCTTAAACATCGAGTCCAAATGAAGCCGGCTAAAGGCCAGGATAACCAAGTAGCCAATATGCAATGCAGTAATACAACTTAACGACACCAGGGAGCCTCTAGGGTATAAGCCGGAAAAATGATAAGTGATGAAGGAGAAGAATGAAGCTTCAACACAGAAGACATGGCGGGACTAAAGAGGACTCCCGAGCCTACATAAAAAGCAGCATGGGCAACAAGTGATAGCGAGGAACTAACTAGGAAGCCCATGTAAAGGAAGGCTCTACCATCAAGTCATGATTAAAAAATCGGCGAGTGAAATGGGTGTAATACTCATGACCTAATGGGATCGACCCTAAGGCAAGTGATCAGTATGGAGGCCATTATGCAAGATGCAAGGGAAAGTGATTTCCCTAACCTATATGCCAGTGAAGAGCATATACCTGCTGTGACGAGTCGTTAATCATGGATTAATAACTGGGAAAAATCTCAAAATCGTCAAAATGTACCTGAAAACATACCAAACTGGGCACTTCCAAGAAATCGAGTTATGCAGCTTAAGATATATCGAAAAAATAAGCATAAGTAATTTTTGCGAAAATTTTCAAATTTTTAGCCATAAATAGACAAATTACCTCTCATTTGGTTCATTATTGCATTGCTGATTTGGAAAAAGTGCTCTGGAGCAAAAACCTTCTTTCGTCAAATCAGGAACAACCGACCGTCGGAACTCAGCGAAACTTCAGGCAGGCTCCTTAATCATCCTGTTTATTCATTTTGTTCGTTTGGAAATTAAAATTAAGTGATTTTTTTCTTTAAAACCCTTGCTAAAATATGCGGACTTGCGCATATGCGGGTTCAATGAAGGAAACTCACGTATACCCGCGACTGTGCGCAGAAAAAGTCGCGTATGCGCAGGTCCGAATGCAAAAAAGCGTGGCTAATGAAAAATTTGATGAAATTTCTCCGGATGACAATCTCATGGAGGGAACGTGAGCATAGCGCAATAGACCAAGAGGTCATGCAAGATCGCGCAGCGCAAAATATCCTCCGGAATTGTGGCTTGTTCAAATTCTTCAAAATGCCCAATATGAAAAGTAATGCACGATTGCTAGAAATGCTCATAAATTACTGGGAATGAGATCAGGATTGCTTCATAATTGATCAGATGCCAATACGCATTGAAGTGGAAGATATATATTTCATCACTGGACTCTCCAGGAGGGGAGAACTAGTAGACTTGCACGGAAAGCCCCTGGGAGGGTTAACCATGGAAGATTATGTCCACGTATATTGCGTAGAGGGTTCCAAAAATGTTGGAACTCAGATTGCAATTAAAGATATAGGGGATTTGCACATGAAAATCCTCCTTTTCACCATCAGCAGAGTGGCAGGATCTGCCTCACTACATCAGGCGTCCAGGACGCAAATGAGCATAGCTATAGAGTGTTTGACTCATGTGTATGATTGGTGCACAACCCTGTTACTGAATATGAAACAACAGTTGACCTCAATTCGCCAGGTAAAAACCAAACACTTTGGCTACGGTACAATTTTGACAACATTCTTCTTTGAGAAGATTCCAGCTTTGAGACCCAGAGTGATCTCTACCATCAGTAGCCCACGGGACCCAAGAATTGCCCGTTGGGCAGGCATGATGAAGAGACTGGGGGGTAGTGAAGTACCCCGGACCACATGGGACGATGAGTTCTTCCTTTGGTGGGGAGAACAAATCATCAGAGTGGACGACTATCCCTATGCCGGGATGGACTTTCGTGGAGATCCAGATCTAGTTCTTCCACCAGGCACGGCATGGGGTGCAGTCGGTAAGTTTGCAAAATTTTTTGACTTATATAATTTTTTTGGATTTTTTCAAATATGTATGAAAAAATGAAAAACAAACATGTTTTTTATTGGATTCATAATGACTGACAATTAAAAATGATCATGTTTCAGATGTTGGACCAGTTCGACCTGAGGGGCTCCTGCGCCACAAGCGCCGCAGGGGCGAGGCAGAGACAGTGGATTCTGATAGGACACTCCAAGTCGTGCAGAGAAACTTGGAGGGATTAACCCACCAAATCCCTATGGCTGCCGTGGAGGACCTGCCGGAAGCCATCCAGAGATGGGTGGTAGGAGTACCCCGAGATTGGGTTAGATTATTCCGCCGTGTTGCCACTGCAGTCACGTTCTATAAGAACGCGGCTCTTGGGTAGGGACCTCAGGAGTAGACAGATTTATGTATTAGATGACTATATATTCTTTTTTGAGACCGAACATGATGGGGCATAAGCCCAAGTTTTGTATGGATTTATGGATCCAAATTTTGTAAATTTTTTTGACACTCTGATGATATATATACAACGATATTTGATGTGATGTGATAAATGTATCAAATGTATGATTTTCTTGATGATTAAAATTTTTATTGTATTGAATGATTAATATGCCAATCCAATGCTTGATTAGCTAATGAGTCAGCAAACCAATTTTCAGCTCGAGGAATATGAATGAGAGTTAAAAATTGAAATGACCTTTGTAACAAACGTACCCTCAAGAACAATCGTAATAAAAATGGATCTCGTACCCGATAAGTGTTGTTCAACTGCGACACCACCAGCTGGGAGTCCAAGAAAACTACCAACGAATCAACACCCAAAGATATTGCCTCAGAGAGTAGATGAATGACTGCAGTGTATTCTGCTACATTATTGGAAGCAGGACCAATGCAGACCCCTCTTGATACCAACAGCTGACCGGAAGGATAATGAAGCACCCAAGCCGCGGAAGCTAAGTTCCGGGTGTGTCTACTAGCACCATCGGTGAAACCAAAATGACTCATGACATCAACACAACCTGCCAAAGCAGATCAAAAAACATCACCATCTCATCAAAAATCGAAAATCAAACAGATATGTACAAAGCAAAAAACTACTATATACAAAGCAAAATGCCAGGCCAAAGCCTAGGCATAATACTTCTTCAAATAGAGCCCATTTCGGGGCTCCGGCAACTCGTTTCCTTCAAAGTCAACCAAGGTGTAAGCTCCTTTCTTAAGGACTTTTTTAACGATATAGGGGCCATACCACATCGATTTAAACTTTCCTGCCCCCAAGGCATCTTTTTCTTGGGCATAGACCAACACAAGGTCACCTTCCGAAAAGACCCTAGGCTTAACCGCCTTATCGTACTGAACTTTTACTCGGTTTTTATGCGCTTCATTCATCGTGGCGGCATCCCGACGCTGCTCATCGAGATGTTCCAGATGAAGAAGCCGTTCTGCCAGACTAGAAGTGTCAGGAAGAAGTTCAACAACTAACTTAAGAGAAGGAATCTCGCATTCAATAGGAAATACGGATTCCACCCCGTGCACTAACTGAAACGGAGTAAAGCCAGTTGCAGTTTTCACTGACGTCCTGTATGCCCAAAGTGCAGGATATAGCATAATATTCCAGTTGGATCTATGTTTATCAATTGTCCTTTGAAGAATGGTCTTCAAGGATTTATTCACGGCTTCCACTTGCCCATTGGCTTGAGGATAATATGGAGATGAATGCTCCTGCCGGAAACCCAATTTGAGAGCCAACTCAGCCATCATACTATTCTAAAAATGACTGCCATGGTCAGTGACAATCTCTCTAGGTATACCAAAACGAGCGATAACTTGGTTGAAAAGGAACAAAGCTGCAGTCTCACCATCGTTCCCAAAAGTAGGCATAGCCTCGACCCACTTCGTAAAGTAGTCTACTGCTACAATAATGTACTTGTGACCTTTTGCCGAAGGCAGGTTACAAGTAGTAAAATCAATACCCCACTTTGTAAAAGGACCGACAGTAACGACTGGAAAAAGCGGAGCTGGATGAGCGCGCATTTTTCGAGTATACACCTGACAAGGATGACACTTCTTGACCGATTCAATACAATCTTTGAAAATTGAAGGCCAGAAGTAGCCAGCACGCAAAATCTTTTGGGCTGTAGCAAGCCCTGATAAATGACCCCCACAAGCTCCACCGTGAGAATCATTGAGCACAGCCTCAGCTTCTTCGAAAGTTAAGCAGCGTCTTAGGATTGAATCAACCCCTCGACGGTACAAAGCATCACCAATAATCAGATAACTTTTAGCTAAGTGACGCAACTTACGACGCTCATCTTTCGAAAAATAAGAGGGAGACTTCGCAGTCTGTAGATACACAATGATATCCCCATACCAAGGATCTTGTGGAGAGATTAGAAACAAGTGTTCGTCCGGAAAGGACTCATCATAGATCATCTCCTCTCCACAAGGCAACTCGGAGATCAATTCCGCAAAACTAATGACTTCTTGGATTTGGCAGACATGAACTCTAGATCAAATTCCTGTAATATCACAATCCATCTATTATATTTGCCCCCAATCACTCGCCTGCTGAGGACAAATTGAAATGGATTGGCAGCTGCCAAGACATAAGTTTTGCGAAGAATAATGTAATGCCGGAGTCGCTGCACAGCATGAACTGCTGCTAAGGCTAACTTTTCTATCGGGGTGTATCGAAGTTCAGGTCCTACCAGTCCTCGACTAAGGTAGTAAATAACATGCTCAGCAAGAGCATCATCCTCCTGAACCAGAACCATGCCAATGGTAGATTCTGCTGTAGCCAGATACAAAAGAAAATCTCTGCTATAATCGGGTGGACTCAGTAAAGGAGCAGAGGTCAATGCCTTTTTCAAAGCATCGAACGAGCGTTGAGCGTAGTCGTCCCAAAGAAAAGGAACTCCTTTCTTCAACAGTCTCATATATCCCTTTGTAATCTCAGCATAATTAACGATAAACCTCCGAAGAAAATTAGACTTTCCTTGGAGACTTTGAAGCTGACGGATTGAAGACGGGGGAGGCAACCGAAGTATTGCCTCAACCTTGAAGGGATCTACCCTTATCCCTTCCCTAGACACAATGAATCCCAATAGCCGACCGGATGTAACCGCGAAAACACACTTGTTCGGATTCAATCGAATTTTATAAAAAAGACATCTTTCAAATATTTGCCGGAGGTGACCAGGATGATCCATCCTCTTGCGAGAATGAGCAGCTAAATCATCTAAGTATGCCTCGATAATCTTCTTGATGTCGTGGAAGGCGTAAGACATGGCCCGCTGAAAGGTAGCTCCAACATTTTTAAGACCAAAAGGCATCTTCTTATATGCAAACGTACCCCAGGGACAAATAAATGTGGTCTTATGTTGATCTTCTGGATGGATAGTAATTTGATTATAACCAGAGAAACCATCCATGAAGGAGAAAATCTCATTACCGGCACACTCGTCAATGATCTGATCGATAAATGGTGTGGGGTAATTGTCTTTAGGACACGCTTTATTTAGGTCTCTGAAATCGATGCACACTCGAATCCTTCCTTGTTTTTTATCTACCGGAACAGGGTTTGAAACCCATTCAGTCAGAGGAACTGGGAAAATGAATCCTGCCTTAACCAGCTTCTCAACTTCAGCTTTGATAGCTGCTGCCTTCCTAGGATTAACCGGATGAAGTTTTTGCCTGACCGACTTAGCGTTTTCATACGTCTTGATCTCATGCTGGACAATAGATGGGTCTATGCCAGGAATTTCCTCATAAGACCAAGAAAATACATCCCTATACTCTTTGAAGAGCTCGGTATAAATTTGAATCTCTTCACGGGAACATTCAGCTCCAATGAAGACATTCTCAATAATATTGGGATCCCTGGAAATGTTCATCGGGATAGTAGGAGAGATCACAGACATGTTCCCTTCAGCATAAACCTGTGTTGGTGCCAAAGGGTTCAAGACTGGGTGAACAGGACCAGGAGACTGAGGACTTGGAAAAATTGTTTCTACTTCGCTTAAGTCAGGTAGGAAGTAAGACCGATGATGCAAGTCATCCCACGGCCTATCTATACCTGTCATTCCTTCCAGGATCGCCTCTTCAGATGAAAGAGTGGTATCTAGACAATCCTGGGCAGAAGAATAACCAAGCGTCCAAGCCGAAGCCACATCACCATCCAACTCTTCCGGTGAAAGAGGAGCTGGAATGGTTTCTGCGGAGTCAATAATAGACTGATATGCAATCTCAGCTGCAGAAATCGGAAATGCCATTCCACCCACTTGACCTTCCTCCAATGTGGCAGTAGGGGAAGGTAAGGTCCAAGGGTCCGAAAAATAATGAGTTCGGAAGAACTCTCTTCGAACAGGAGCCTTGGAGGATGAAATAGCATTAATATGAACCTTAGGAGGAGGAAGATCGAAAGTACCCATCAAGGAAGAATACATTCCAACTCCTAGATTCTCAACAGGCGCCTTAGTATTGTCCAACTTAGGAATAGATGAGTCAGAAGGTGAATCCAGGTCTACAGGAGGACATTCCAGTTGATCCACTGTAACGATCCTCCCTTCGTGGGGGAAACATACAATTTGAAACAAAGAGGATGCAATGGCATCCATCTCATAAATCCAATTCCTCCCCAACAGAAGGTTGTAGTCCAAGGTTGCATCCACTACCTCAACCTCTATGTTAACAGTTTTTCCCCCAACACAGATGGGAAAAGCTGGGAAAATACCATGGGGCCTGTGAGAATGACCATCGAATGCAGTAAGAACAGTGCTAGATGGAACATATTTGGGAGATCCAAGCGTCTTCCAGCACGCAAGAGACATCACGCACGTGGAAGCTCCCTCATCAACGACTGTTCGAAAGATATTGCACTTCCGATACGACGATTTAATATGGAAAGCCATGTGATGAGGAAGTCTCTTCTTAAAATTATTCATATCAAAAGTAATCAGAAGAGAATTTTTCAGATCAATAGCCCCAATGGCAGTGAACAAAGCACTACGCTAAGCCGGACAAGTCTGGAGTACCTCTAAAGCTGACATAGCACAAGGACTCTACGCCAGATCTTCCACAATCGAGTAGTTCTGGGCAGCCCTTGCATTCGGATTAATCGTTGACCGCTTAGAATATGCTTTGCGCATCCGAGGCATAGACTCAATAGTAGGCTTCGTTATGTGAAGCGGCTCAGTAGCATCAGGAACTTCCTTAGCTTTCGAAGACTCTTCTCCACCATAATCATGGGATCTCGTAGCGACATCCACATGAGCACTCATCAGAAAGATGTTCGATGGAATTTCCCCTTCCTGGGTACGTCCAGAGGAAGCCCCAGGATTATGGTTCGCGCCAACAACTAATTGCTGCCCTTGGGGAAAAGGGTTTGTTAACACAGCCTGGGAACTAGAAGAACCCTGCCGGGTTAACAAGCACTGAGAATCCTGAATTTTAGGGCAAAGGTGTGTGAGATGGTCTCCAGCACAAAGCTTGCATGGAAACTTCACTTTCTTTTTCTCCTTTTGACCCTCATAAACACGCTCGTTGGTTTTATTTGCATTGCCCTTCCCGTTTTTGCCCTTCTTCTTGTTATTTCGTCCTTTCTTCTTCCCATCGGATTGTTGATTTCCTTTGGGATCAGAAGTTTGGACAGCATTTATGGACAAAGACTGGGAAGGTGATGAATCAGCAGGCACAGCCTGACCAGAAGGAGCAGATTGTAAAGACAATTGTTGCAGTTGAGAAAGCAGGCTGGCTGCACCACTATTGACCGATCCGACAAGCCCGTCACCATGCGGACCAGGTTTAGTTTTTGATAAATCTAATTTGGAGCGAGGAGCATTGGGTAAATATTTATAAAGTACCCCAGACTGAGAATAGATCAGTTCTAGCTGCTGGGCCCTGAAAATGGCCCGTTCCTCGGAAAATACCCCAGATAGGGATACATCCTTTGAAATGTCTGACTGCAGAGATTTCAAAAACCACTCGAGAAGGAATTCACCTGGAATATGTGCTTTAATAAGCCTCTTCCTTCTCCTCCATTCCTGAATGTGATCAGAAATGTGAGTTGCCTCATCCTGCTTAAAATTAGCCAGGAGTTCAGTCCCAGCCTCATATCTGACAGGCAACTGAAAATGGTTTAGAAATGTGATGGCCAGTTCTCCAAATGTAGCGAAACTGCCCCCAGTGAGCTCTATATACCATTTGGCAGCATTTCCAGTTAGGGTGCGTTGAAATAATCTCAACCTAATCGAGTCATCGATCAGGGAGTTCGAAGAACACCATAAGTGGAAAGTGGTGATGTGGTCTGCCGGATCCTCTACATTCTTACCTTCAAACTTTGGAATGTCTGAAGGAAGTTTGGTCAGGACCGAAGGCCACCTCGGACTATAACGAATTGGGTCATTAGTCAACTTCGACAAATCTGGCAAGTTTAACGTTGCCAGAAATGGTAAGCGAGGCGGAGCCTGAGGATTCCATCCTTGGTGGGATGGATTCCCAACATTCTAAAAAGAATAGCCTGGATTTGATAAGGCACCAGGCTGCCAGAAAGGACTCGTAGAAAACGGAGAAGAACCTCCTCCCGACGCCGAGTTACCAAAGCCCAGACCAGTTCCCCCCGCTGAAGTGTTAAATGAAGAGGAGAGCCCCTGATAGGGGTTCTAGGCATTAGACAAAGGAGAAAAGGTCTGATAAGTACTCGACAAAGGGAAAGAAGCATTCCCTTGATGACCTGCGTAAAAATGATTCCCTGCCCCCGCTGTAGTAAACACAGTATTCCACCCTGTAAAAGTAGTCGAACTTTGCCCCCCAGACCAAGGGTTGAAACTCTGGGTCTGGGACATAAACGGAAACGACCCTAAAGAAGGATTGGAACTAGGAATGTGTCCAGTCCCAAAGGGGAAACCCTGAAACGAAGCTGATCCACTAGCCATGTTAGACATGGGCGTAGATCCAGCTGAAGCAGCGGAAAAGGAAAAAGAGGGATTTCCACTAATGGACATCCCTGAAAAAAAGGGACCAGAATGAGAAGCATGTGCTTGGGTGAACCCAGAGCCAAACACAGTAGCACTAGAAGCAATCAAAGATGAAGCAATAGTACCCCCTGCCTCAGCAAAAGCAGGAGTCTGAATGCCTGCAGCACTCACAGCAGAAGCTGCGTTCCCAGTCGTGGCCATCGAAAGATAAGAATGATACGGAAGATCTGGCGGTGTCTCTGACTCAGGTCCGATGTACTGAACAACGAACGGATAATCAGGAGGAAGAGGAGATGGACCTGTAGCAGGAGGCTCAGGTATGTCCTCGATTTGAAAATCTTCTTCCTGAGGAAACAAAACTCGCGAGGTGAGCGGAACGCTCCTCTCGGGACCGACACCAGAATCAGCTATGAAACCTTCAGACCTTTGTGGAGGATCTCTCTCCACTGCGTCAGACGCCACAGGGTGGTAACCACCTGCTAAATCACTCCTACGCCTTCTCGAAGAAGGCTCTGAACTCTCGGGAGATAACCCCCGGATTCTCCTCGAACGACGAGGTGCTTGATCAGCCACTTTTATAGATTTTTTAAATTAGACTCAAAAAAGTGAAAAGCTAGGCAAGCTAGGAGCAAAGAGCACTCACTAAAATAAAAATCCCTGAGATACAGTCAAGCAAATAGCCTCCAAGTATTTCCGCTCCGGGTGATGAGGACCGGACACCAAAATACAGGAAAGCGAAGTATAGGACCTCCCGAAAGCAGTCTGGGATGATTAGGGCCCAGAACAACTAGCGAAGGTATTAGAAACAGTTACGCCGACCTCCTAACGACAGCCTTTGCTGGCTCAAGCACCCAAGCTTCGCAAGGGCACCCCCCAGAAGTACTGCTGAAAGTGATGCGACGTCTGCCTCAGGTACCACGGGTATTCCCCCGCGCAGTCACCTGTGTGGAACCTAGGAACAGCAACTATGGACACCAATCCGTATCAGAAGCTGGGCGGAACGGTCTTGAGGTTAGATTCAGCTAATCGGAGGGGGGGTATCCCTCTTCTTAACCTTCACTTCCCCTCGCGCTTCACTCTCGGATGAGAGCTTTCCCAGTCCACCTCACGGAGTTGGATTTCGCTCAATTAATCAACTTCTATGTTTGTTTGAGCGGCCTTGGAGAGTTAACTCTCCACTCACCTATTCCAAGGCCCTACAACCTAGCTAGTTGGTGATTGACACTTAGAAAACTTGCTAGTTGATTTTAGATTAAATCGCTTATTTTATGGGCTGTTATGTTAAGTCACAAGGATATGGAGATGAAACCTATGGTGTTTTTGATGCAAAAAAAATTAATAAAAACTTAACTACATGCACATGCAGTTATTTGTCTTTCGATGAAAAGTAATCTCTATACAGGTTCTACGAGACTAACAATTGTATTTTTTCTTTTCAAAAAGCAAACTCACAATCACAAAAACTAAGAAATTGACTAAATTCTGAAATGTACCTAATGCAAATCACTACAAGCATGCAAATCCTAAGATGCAAAAGATCTCCTAAAGTATAGTGAAATTCCAAAAAAGCTCTTTCAGTTTTAACTCTTCCTGATGGCCCAGAAAGCTAGCTCTCGAAATCAAGAACTCTTAATATAAGAAACCAAAAACGCTCAAAAACAAGAAGAATAAATGAAAGACAACTCCTCCCCAAAATCAA
Source organism: Pinus albicaulis (assembly GCA_034641835.2). NCBI lineage: Eukaryota > Viridiplantae > Streptophyta > Pinopsida > Pinales > Pinaceae > Pinus > Pinus albicaulis. The sequence goes on along the minus strand of CM076582.1, from coordinate 1,439,016,714 downwards.
GCTAAAAACCTAAGCAAGAAACTTCACTAAAGCTCCAAAAGATATGGCGAAACGAAAGCAAAAATGCAACAACAAAAAAAAAAACAAAACTAAATGTTTTTTTGGTTTTTGAAATGCAAAAACAGAAATCAAAGCAAATGTTTTTTGAGCTTTTTAGTTTTATAAAGCAAGAGCTCGAAAACACCAAGCACAAACTATCAAAATCCAAACCAAACAAGACCGAATTCCAAGCACAAACTTCAACAATGCTCCCAAACCTTATAAGGCTAACTCGTAGAAAGATCAATAAGAGAAAAATAAGACCAGAAAACTTAGCCACTCAGCCTAGACAAATAGTACAAACTTGTCACAAACAAAGACTCCAAAGAAGCAAGAAAAGTTCTTCAAAAGTTGCAACGAAACCTAGCCTTTGGAACTCAAGAAAACCAATCAAAAACGAAGCAAAAATCGGAATGCGAAGCACAACACAAAGATAGGAGCGAGTAAGTGAGCATAAGCTCTCTGTTTTGGTAAAGAAGAACAGCCAAGAATGCTCAGAAAGCGATCTTGGAACTCAATCCAGAAGTGCCAGCACCAGAAACAACACTTTTCCAAAAGACTAGTTTTCAATCAAACGAAAGAGAGAAAAGATCTGAAACCACTTCCTTCACACTCCAGAGAGCACAGAGACACTGTAGAAACAAGCCTCCACAGCCAGAAAGGACAAAAAAGTCAATAAACCCAAAAATTCAAAATCTTCCTAGGTATACGCTACTTCACAGTTATGCAACCAGCGTGCATACGCGTCTGTGCTAAGGGAAACTCGCGTATACGCAGGTCCCTTAAGACAAACTTGCGTGTATACGCAACTGTGTGCAGAAAAAAGCGCGTATGCAAAGGTAAATAATGAAAAACAAAAAGAATCAATCCTGGAATAGAAACCAGGACTTCAGACTGACTGTAAAAAAGTAAACTGGACTGCAAATGAAAGTTAAAACTGTCAGCAACCTACCAAACAGCTGAAACCACCCAACAGGAGAATCACAAGAATGTGATCCCCAACGGAGTCGCCAGTTCTGTTTCGGGGAATATCACCCTAGAGGTTGGTTAGGGTACAACCTCCACAGAGCAGGGGCATGCTATCTAAGAAGGACTCACACAACCATGCACATTCAGAAAAATTAAATAGAGTAGAATGAGAAAGTTACCCGTAGGTCCTACGGTTGAAGTAGATCCAGCGGGGTCCAAACCCCCAGCAACCGTCCTTCCTTCTTAACCTGAAATACAAGAAGAAACAAGCCCAAAGAACTGGTTGTACATCATATATCTACTCTAAATGTTAGTGAAATCCATATAAAACATTAAATAGATCATAATGAATGCTTAAATAAAAATTTTCACATATATATAAGCATACACTAACATGTTTATTTTGGGAACAACATGGTACTTCTGTATTAAAAATAGCATGTACAAAAGTAACGAGTGGAGAGATCACCTGATCCTTCCACGGCCTTCAAGCAGACCGTCGTCCGGATCCGTCCAGCCCTTGCCTCGCTAAGACTCCTTCCAAACTGGTGCATATGAGATGACATATAAAGGGATGTGCATCTCAAGGAAACAAGGGTTTCCTGTAATGAACTGGGAAAGTGCAGGAGGCACGGGGAATCAGACTTGGATAGGGAATACCAACAGAGTATAATATCAATAATTCTCTCTCTCCCTTAGGCCATACACATGAGGGGTTTTTATACTTCCTCCAAGTAGTTTCAACAGTTGGAAACAATTGGCCACAGGTTGGGGTGGTTGAACTACCTGAGTAACCATCAACCCAGCGTTAAATTAGGGATTTTTTATATATTTTTTAATCATTTTAATGGCATACATGGAAAAGTCTAGCTGGACTCGCGTATACACGCGGAAAAGTACGAGCATAGTCGCGTATGGGGATTTTTACACTGTTTTTAAGTGAATTTGTCCAAGCCTGTAGGAATGGGTACCCAAAAAGCCATAAAGCAATCATGAATCATATCAAGGTGAGAAATGATGCTATAACACTCATTGCAATGTATTTGGCCACAGTGGTGCTCAAGGCCACCGTCTTGTGCTTCCTGCTCATCCAATATATCGAAGTAGAACCAAATGTGAAGAAGCATCCAGATGTGCTCTTGTGATCCACCACATTTCCAGCCCAATCAGCATCAGTATATCCATGGAGTCTCAAACTCTCAATAGTGTATCTTAGCCCATGGTTTATCGTGCCCTGAAGATATCTCAAGAGATTCTTGGCACCAAAATAGTGAATGTGATGAGGATCAACCATCTGTTGAATCAAAGTGTTCACTACAAAATATATGTCCAAACGGGAGTTCACTAAGAACATCAATGCTCCTACGAGTTGACGATACTCGATAGGATTTCCCAATGCGGTCCTCTTAGCATTTCCACACAACTTCTTGAAGTTGAGTTCCATCAATGTCGACACGGACTTACAGTCCAACATACCAAAACTCTCCAGTAGCTTCACAATATATATTCCTTGAGAGAGGAAAATCTCGCTAGCTCTCTGCCAGATCTCCAAGCCTAGAAAGTAATGCATTAGTCTGAGGTCTTTCATCTCTAACTCAGGAGCGATCTCCCTCTTACACTAATGAATGAGAGGGTCAGCACCTGTCACGAAGAGATCGTCCACATAGAGAACTAGAATGAGAGGCTTTTCTCTATCAACCTTGAAGTAACCCAGCTTCATGAAGTAGCTATCTATCCTCTCATACCAAACCCTTGGGTCTTGCTTCAACCCATAGAAATATTTCTTCATCATACATAAATGAGATTCTATATCATGGACTTCTATCCTTTGATTTCTCCACATACACTTCTTCCTTTATCGAACCATGCATAAAATAGGTATTCACATCCATCTGATGGAGATTACATACTTGCGTGGAAGTAAGGGAAATAATAGATCGGATGGTGGTATAACAGGCCACAGGTACAAATACATCATCATAATCTATGACTTCCTTTTGAGAGAAGCCTTGGGAAATGCATATTTCCTTGTACTTTTCAGCACTACCATCAGATCCATGCTTGATCTTATAGAGCCATTTAGAGGTGAAAACGGCTTTGTCCTCTGGTCTGGGGACCACATTTCAAACATCATTCTTCATAATGGCCTCATATTCTTCATGCATAGCATTCTTCCAAGCTTGATACTTTACGAATTCTTCAAATGAACAAGGCAAGGATTATACGATTGTACTCATGGCTTCTATATACCCTTGGTATCTATTCGGCTTCTTTCTTTCACAGAATGTCCCCCTTAGTGCCATATGTCTCTCGGCATCCTCGACAGTATCCCTGAGCCATGAGGGTCTTCTCCTCATTAAAGGAGGTAGATCAATAGGGTCCATCAATCCTTCAACATCAGGCATTATCTCATCCTTTTGCTCTTCCTACTTCCCTGTTCTTTCATCATTGTCTTCCTTGGAGGTAGGAAGATTTATCACTTTCCTGAGGGAAGCATCTTCATCAAAGGTGACATCATCGCATATCTCCACTTCTCTTTGACCATGGACGTAGATTCCCTTCTTTTCAAAAGCATCCAACTTGCTTCTCTTCTCTTTCGACACATGAAAGTAAATAGGACAAACAAAAGCTATAAAATCAGAAACATCGAATTTATTACCAGAGAAGAATTTTTCTGGAGTTTTGGATGCCAGAGCAGAATGCAAGCATCAATTTTTTACGTACACAACAATTTTCATAGCTTCTCCCCAAAGAAACTTAGGAAGACCATGGTTACATAGCATAGCACATGAAGCTTCCATAGTGGTCCTATATTTTCTTTCAGCAAATCCATTTTTCTCAGGAGTATATATGTTTGGGGTCTCCCTCTTAATGCCAACTTCTATGCAAAAGTCATTGAACTCGTTTGACTCATATTCGGTGCCATTATCGGCCCCCAAAATCTTGATCCTCTTCTGGTTTGGTTTTCCACCAAGGCCTTGAAGGTACGAAACCATTTGAATGTTTCATCCTTCTTATTCAAGAAATATATCCAGGTCTTTCAAGAGAAGTCATATATAAACGTTATGTAATAAGAACATCCCCCCAAGGATGTCATGGGCAACATACTAGATAAATCATAAAGTATCAATTGCAAGACATCACATGTCTTTGTGGCACTTGAGGGGAAAGGTCCCCTTGTATGATTTCCTTCGACACAACGCCGACATACACCTTCATGATCATTTTTGAATCCGAGCATCCCTGTCACCATGTTCCTTGCTTTGGGAAAGCTTTTTTAATGAAGGTGTCCAAACCTCTGGTGCCATAATTCAGTTTTACAAACTGTATCACATGTCATAGCCCCCAATGGACTTCCTCCAACCTGGTATAGTGTATCAACTCTAAAACCAATAGTGAGAGCTTCCTTGAATCTCTTCTTCTAGATGAGTACCTTTCCATCAACGAATGCCACCTTGAAACCATTATCTTCCATTGCCGAAATAGAGACACGATTCTTCTTCAAATCAGGCATAAATAATATATCTTGCAAATGGAGGACTTGACCTTGAGATAAAGGGAGGGTCACAGTCCCTATTTCTTTCATGGCATAGGTGGCATTATCTCCAAGGATAATTTTCAGATTAGTATCCTTCTCAATCAAATCAGAGAGGGCTTCTTTAAAACTAGTGAGGTGCGTTGAAGCACCACTATCAATCAACCATACAACTAGGTTGTAGAGTGGAGATGCACTAGAGAGGGAAGATACAAGAATGAATTAATTTATTTTATTATCAACAACATTATATTCATCATACTTGGAATTTCTTGACCTTTTGAAAGGTTGCACATTTCCATTATGACCAGAGGGAGCCCTCCTCTTTCCTTTGAACCTGTTCTTCCTTTGATTTCCATTACCCCTGTTATTTTTGTCATCATCTCTTGGAGAATCCCTTCTATTAGGGAATTCTCTAGAATAGTGGCCAAACTTGCTACATGTGTAACATCCTCCTTTCTTTCTTGTGGCCCCTTCTCTTCCATAGTTACCTGGAACACCATTTTTCTTATTTTTAGTACGAGCAATGAAGGTAACATTATCTTCATTTTCATATTCCATCATTCTTGTCTCCACTTGAGTGCATCTTGACAATATTTTATCAAAATTAGAAATCACATTATTATTGAGAATGGTAGTATTGAATACATGCCATTCAGGGGGAGGACCTCCAAGTGCAATCAGAACCATTTCTCGATCAGATATTTTTCCCCAATAGCAATAAGGTTATTATTGATTTTGTTCAATGTCATAAAATAGGATTGAATGGATTCATCCTTGCCTTTATTGAGATTCTGCAATTGGCTCTTGAAGAAAAGAACTTGATTTGCATTGTTAGACCTGAACATGTTGACCAACTTATCATACATCTCTTTAGATGTGCCAAACTTAGAGATTTAATCAACGAGACTTTTATGGATGGAATCGCTGATAATTAGCTTATCTTTGATTTCTCCTTTTCTATATTTCATCTTTGTGGTAGTGGGTGTAGTTGATGGAGGCTCTTGTATTTTTCCTTGCACATAGTCTATGGCATAGTGATATTCCAAGACCAAATACAAACACATCTTCCAAGCATGATAATCAGACTTGTCAGTCAAGTTATCATTGAATTTGAAGCCAATATAATTTTAGGTACCCATGGGTCCTTAACAAATGCTACTTCTTCGGTGATTTCTATCAATACAAGCTTGGGCTTTGTATTCACCTTAACTCTGAAACCATGTAAATTTTTGAAAGTTTTTTATGCTTGATGCAAATTTTCTTCAAACTTCTAGGCCCCGAAACCAAATAGAAATCACATAAACATGAAATTAAAATGTTGATAGAACATACCAATAGATCAGCAGAAGACAAGCCAATCATATACTTATCTTTTGACAAGCAGAGGTAAAGAATGGTAGTGTTACAACGGTCAACAAGATGTTTCAACCAACAAAGTCTTCTTAAGGTCAGCCAACCAAATGTGTCACACAACCCTCAAGGCAACTTCACAAGTCAACGAAAGTCAACGTTGTCCAATCAATGATGTCAATGTAAAATAGCAGCAGGAAAAGGTCAACACAACAAGGTCAAAGTCAATGTTTAGCCTTGGTATCCATGCCAATCAATGCAACCTTTAGAAATCATACTTTTGGTGAAGTTTGGTGGCCAACAGACCAAGCATTGACCAAAGTAAATAGTGGTCAAACTTGCGCTAAAGCCCTAGAAAGATCTTCACAAAAAATCCCTTGCTGCTGCTCCACACCTGTGAGAAGAAAGTGCCTCCAAAAGCGATAGAACCAATCAAACACAAGAGAGAAGTTTGTGATAAGTTGATGATGAAATGACCTCCAAGTCTCTCCAATTTATATCCATCTTTGAGGGTGTGTGACGTATTCGTTGGGCTCTCAAGCCTACAATATAATTTTGGCTAACCTTGAACATAAGTGGAATAAACTAAAAATAAATGTTCTACTCATCTGATCAAGATGATCTTTAGATCAGTCTTGAGACAACCTTGGTAGTTAGAAGAAACCATAGACTACGTTCACATTGTCACAACAGAGCACATACTATCTTATCACTTGTAGTTGACCATGCCGATTAAGCTACCACCTATATGCAAGATAGATAACTCATGCATAGTCTCCTCCAACATATGCAAAGCTCAACCTCCAAACATGGCTTCCTTGTGTACATTTCGCTTATGAAAATTTCTCCAATGATAGCTAAAACCCTCAGCTCTGTATGCATAGACCTATCCACCATGACTCCTTCACATCATGACTATATTAAATGATGAAAAAACTTAAAAAAAAATCATCACACAGGAAAATTCTTCCTAAGCCCTTCGCCATCCCCGCCTTCCCCTGAGGGAGTTCGCCCTTGATAGCTCGCATGTATCAAGAACTCTAAGAAACTGAAATCTGTTGCAGCTCGACCAGTTCCCAAGGTCTAGAGCATCCACCCTGCTGGGTTCCGCTTACTGGTGGAGAAGCTCATGAGGAACAGTTTCAAAATTGCGATGCATTTGCAGCCTAAACCACCGAAAAACCGCCTATAGATATTCATGATGCCTCCTCTCAATATTCTAGATATTACCCCACCATATAACACTTAAACCTGAATATGATTCTCGTGTCCCCTGTTCATATCATTTTGTTGTTGATTGTGGTGTTTTCTTCACTCGATTGGACATGTGCTGATGATACCTCTATCTCGCCCACCAGCCTAGCTTACATGCAACTGGTTGAGAGCCTTGTTGAGAAGGCATAGTGGAGATATGATGAAGATGGTGACTTGGGTATCATTATCCCCTTTCTCCCATGTATGATTGGTAGTCGCAGAGCACCAAGCTGCAGAATTCTAGATTCAAATTTGAGACCGGGATGGGGCTGAGTCGACAACGAAAAAAAAATGGCACACATAAAATATATACTACTCTCCATTCCCCTCGGCCCTAGAGGGGCAAGGCCCACACCCATACGAGATTTGATATCAATTTTAAAAATTGATCATTACATAAATTAATCAAATAATGTTACATATAAATATCCAGTGTTTTCTCAAGATAAGTAGACTATCTTAGAGACACAATCACTTGTTTGAGAGAATTCTCTACCACACACAAATCTAGGAAACATCTAGATCTAAATAACTCATAAGGAATAAGAAAGAACTCCTTTACATAGAAAGGCTCACAATTGAGACTAGGAAGTATATTTTCCAAGTGAAATAGATGAGCTCTAACTACTTCATTTCTTTATCTTTTTCATAATTTCCTGACATCAACCTCATTTAGCATTTCTTTAAGACTATTATTAGATACCATGAAATGTCATAAAACATTATTTTAATTAAAATTCTATTAAAATGGGATGAATAGTAAAGTGAAACATTGTTACATATATATATATATATATATATATATATATATCTGTGTGTGTGTGTGTGTGTGTGTGTGTGTGTGTGTGTGTGTGTGTGTGTGTGTGTGTGTGTGTGTGTGTGTGTATATGTTAATATTTAGCTAAGAAATATAAAATTTATAAGAGAATGTTACATGTATAATTAATGGTTTTAATTTGCAATGTTCCTCACAGGGCGATGTGGCACCTGCAACATACATCAACTTCATTGTGTCTATATAGAAACTAATTTACCTAAGAAAAAATGTTAGTTAATGCATTTTGTATTTTTACCAAGTGTTACTTATGCCAGATCCTGCCTAACCTACAACATGATTAATTGCTGGAGTGTGCAAACAAAATTCACTTATTTACACTTTTGAATTACATTTTCAATTGATAGAATCTCCAACAAATTACTAACATTTTATTTTCTTTTCTTCTTAATTTCAAAAAATCACATACATACATTCATAGATAAATTTATATATAATTCATCCTCTATCATTACTACAATTTGGATCAGTTGGAATTTCCCAAAAAGGAATCCAATCTCCCCCTTTTTTTTTCACAAATTCTAAGCCCTCTTTAAATTTTTCCTCCTACAAATCTAGTCTAATTTACTAAACTTAATAAGAAAACTACTTCCATTTATATTCAGAAAAGCGGATAAGATTTCTTTCTTTTTTTAACATCATTTTATCCGAGCTTTCTAATATTTAAACTAAACCAAAACTAATTTACTAATAAAATAAAGAGATCTAATTCGTTCCATATTTCATTTTTTTTCCAATTTCAAGAGTAAAATGCTCCTACATCAAACTCGCAAGGAAAGAATTTCTCTACGATCTCTTGATCATTTGTGTAATTCTTGGACATCTATGGGACAATCGTCCAAGTAGCATCCTCCAATGGTTGATTTCTCCACTTCACAAAATAATGAAAGTGTTTTTTTGTATAGTTTTCTTCACCACTTTTCGATTTAATATCCCTTCAATTTCATTCAGAGTTGCTTTGGGCAGTTGTTTCTTCCATTAAACAATTTGATCTACTTCACTAGAAGAATCATCATCTTAAAATTTTCATGTTCCCTAAAAGGAATACAAATTAGAAACATTAAAAATTGGGGGAATACCAACATTTCTTGGAATATCCACTTCATAATAATTTTAGGAAAATTTCCTTAACAAGGTCTAATATTCTTGAGTTTTAGCTTGTTGTAAGATCCATTAGGAAATATTTTTTTCCTCAAATGTAACATGACTAAATCACTAATCTCAAAGTTTTATTGCCTTATATTTGTATTAACCCTTTATTTGTATCTATTGTTTCTTTCATATGGTTGTTTTTTAAATCGTTCTTGCGATTCTTGGACACTTACTACAAATTCTTCACCTTTTGCACTTATTATATCTTGCTTTCCCAAATTTTTCAGTTCATATAATACCCTTTGATTAATTTCATACAATATATGGAAGGGAATCATGCCTTTACTTATGTTGGGTGTATCATTGTATGAAAATTTAGTCTGACTAAGCAACTCATCCCATTGTTTATGAGTTTCCCTTACCAGGCTTGTTATGATGTTTTCCAAGCTCCTATTCACCCCTTATGTCTTCCCATAAGTTTTTGCATGCTATGATAAGATGAAATTAAGGTTAGTACCCAAATTATTCCATAATTTTTTCCAAAAATGACAGAAAAACCTTATGTCTCTATTAGATACAATGCTTCTAGGAAATCCACGCAACCCTACCACCTCTTTAAAGAAAAAATTGAAAACATTGGTGGAATCACTAATTTTTCTGCAAGGTATTAAATGTGTCATTTTAGAGAGTATATTAAGCATAACATAGATAGAGTCATTACCTCTTTGATTAATTGGCAATCCCAGTATAAATTCCATGTTCACTAAATCCCATGGCCTAGAAGGAAATTGTAATGGCTGCTATAAAAATCTATTTTAACTCCGTCCCTTTACATGTAGGAAGGTCCTACATTTTTCAACAAACCTTTTCATATCACCATGCATGCCTGATGAAAAATAAAAAACATTCAATTGAGCAAAAGTTTTATCTTTCCAAAAATGCCTTCATAATCCTTCATTATGCTTTTCCCTGATAAGATTTTCTCTCATAGAACATTTGAGCTTGAACAGTCTTCTATCTTTAAATAAAAAAAATTCCTATAAAATAAATATCAACCACGGAGTTATATCACCACTAGCTGGATTTTTACAAGCAACATATGCATATTTAAACTCAACATCTTCCTTATACATTTCGTTCATTTCATCAAATCCTAAAGTGTTGGTTTGAAACTCATAAAAAATCAAATTTATTCTACTTAGTGCATCAACCAATTTATTTGATTTACCATTTCTATGCTTGATGAATAATGTGAAATTTTGTAATAACTTGACCCATTAAAAATGCCTCTGATTCAATTTGTACTAACTATTGATAAACTGTAAAGCATGGTTATTAGTATAAAGAAAAAAATCTGTGGGCATAAGATAATTCCTCCATTTTTAGATAATTCCTCCATTTTTTTTAAAGCTTGAACTATAATATAGAAAACTTTATCATAAGAGGAAAACTTATGTCTTTCCTCATTTAAGTTTTCAGTAAAGTATGCAATCACCCTTCATTCTTGACTTAGGACAACTCCACTCGCATCTGTCTCAATCTGAAAAATTTTGTTAAAAACTCTTAAGGCTAGTACAATTTGTTTAAATATCCGTTTCTTCAATATTTTAAAATTTATATCAGGTGCTACAATCCATTTAAATGGTTGATTATTCTCTTTAATTGGGTCATCAATGGGTGCACACAAAATACTGAATTTCGTTATAAATTTTTGGTAAAAAACTGCAAGACCATGAAATATTCTTACCTCAATCACATTCCTTGGAATAGGTCATCTAATTATTACCTTCACTTTATTTGGATCCATCTTTGAGCCTTCTTCTGAAATCACAAATACCAGGTATACCAACTCATTCTTCATGAAGCTACATTTCTTTAAATTTATTAACAAATTCTCTTACTATAGGGTGCACAAAACTAATTTGATATGTTTGATATGCTCTTATTTTGTTTCGATATATGCTAAAATTTCATCTAGATGAACAATAAAAAAATTAATTGTACATTATTTCAAGACTTGATTCATTAATTGCACAAATGTGCAAGGTGCATTGGAAATGAAAAATGGTATCACCAACCACTGATACAACCAATTTTTTTTTAAAAGTTATTTTCCATCCACCCCTCTCTCTAATTCTAATCTCGTGATAAAAATTCTTCATATAAATTTTAGAAAAATACTTGGTGCCGCTTAAACAATAAATCAAATATTCAATGCAGGGAAGTGGAATTATGGACATGATTTTGATTTTATTGATGGCCCTTGAATCAATACACACTCTCCATCCACCATGTTTCTTTGGGTTGAGCATAGTGGGAGAAACACAAGGACTTAAGCTCTCCTTCATTAATCCTTTTTCCAAAAAATCCTACACCTATTTCTTTATCTTTTCATTTTCTTGTGGAATCATGTAGTATGTTTCTTTTTTCAGAATACCTGCCCTTGAAATTAGATCTCTACAATTACTAATGTTTTGAAAAGGAGAAAAAATACTTGGTAACTCATTACAAATTATATCTAAAAACTAATTCAACATACACTTGACTTCTTCGGGAAAATAATTTAAACTTGTGCTGGTAAGAATTATCTTGGGCTTACCAATCAAAGAGAAATTAATTTCTTTTTTATTTTTTATCTCTTGCAATAGTTCCCTCCAGCCATATGTATTACACTAGGACAAACTACCTCTTTGGGATCCTTATCCTCCAAAGATACTAGTAGATGCTTTTGGCCATTTTTCTCAAAAGTGTAGGTGTTTCGTATGCCATCGGGAATGGATTTCATGTCATAATTCCATGGTCTTCCCAACAACAGATGGAACACATCCATTGGAATTATATCACATAATACTTCATCCCTATAATTACTGATATGGAACTCCACTTTATACTTCTCATTCACCAATATCTTATGGGATTTTTGCAGCCAATACACTTTGTAAGGTATGGAATGTGTTATTCTTTGCAACACCAACTTCTCTATCATTTCTATGGAGACCAATTTAGCTATGCTACCACTATCGATCACAAATTATAACACTTGCCGCCATATTTGCATGTTTCTATGAATAAGGTTTTTAGTTTTGTTGTTTCCTTAACTTCTTTTTCAGGCTTAATCAATATTTTATTCATCAGTAATGATTCTCTTACCTCTAGCATTTCTTCATGGAAAATTTTAGCTACATTTTCTTCTTGTGCTTCTGCTATATTTTCTCCTCTTTGGCTTGTATGATTATTTTCTAGACAATCCCATGACATATGTCCCAATATACCACATTGGTAACATTTAAATTAGTAGCCTCTTCCTCGACCACATCCTCTTGAGAAATTCCTTCTTCCTCTTGGTTGACCTCCTCTTCATGGTTGACTACTTGAACTTCCTTTGCCTTCCTTTGAAGGCTAAGTTTTCTCCCAATTTTTGGTTTCACTACAAGGTAAAGACCCTCTAGCGGAGGTTATAAAGGAGGTTTTTAGTGTTATAAAATTGGTCAAAATTGTAAAGAAAAAAGCATTTTCTACAACATCTATTTCTGGTAACAGAGTTTTTGAGCAAGCTTCAAATGGAAATTCAACACAACTAAAACAAATGGGTTGCTGGAGGTTTTTGCAAAAAAATTTCTCATCGGTGCATGCATCGTGTGTGACCACACTAGTGCGGTTTACCCTGTATGCACTGGTACTGTAAATATACCAAACACTCGAATGGAAAACATATTTCAAAAGCCCCAGGGCATTTAGCAATGTCGTGGTGCATGTCACCCACAAAGATGCACCAGGAAAATAGAAGGTGCATGTACTAGCATCGTTAAGGTGTAAAAATGTACCACGCCGTTTAGGTGTTAAAATGCACCTGGACGTTAGGTTATAAAAAAACACCGGCACTTCCAAAAATTTCTTGGAATCTCCACTTCATAATAGTTTGAGGAAAATTTCCTTAACAGCTATCAATCTAATATAATTTCCTTCATCTACATGATTCAATCAATCATTATCTGGATACCTATACCTATATCTGCAAATCCCCCTCCATCATTGTCATCATAAATTTTCTTAGATTACTGATAACCATGCTCTGGGTTTTATTGGCTTACCCTAAACCATGCCCAAGCTTTTGTCACCTCACCCTAAACCATACCTATAGGAATTCTTGTCGACTTCATTGTCACATGTGGTTTCTCGCTTACCACAAACCTACATTGCAAAGTAATTTCTAGCTTACCACAAACCTACACTTACATATACTATCATGAGTGGTTTTTGGCTTACCAAAAACCTACACTTAGATACTTATTTTGAGCTTACCACAAACATTCATTTACAAAGTGGTTTTAATATTACTACGAACTTGATTGGAACACACATGCCTCATGAGGCTTACATTACACGCTCCAACTCATGGAGTTAACATGTACATACTTTACAAAGACCACTACAAGATATCCTAGAATTTCTTACTAATAAACGTATGTGACACATATTACGCCATCATCATGAGTCTATTCCACAAACTCACACAAATTTTAACTTAGTTGTCGATCATCCTTTAATCTATGATGTTTCTTCAACCACACTCTTTTGATGCCATCTTAACTATCATGTCTTCATCATATATGGTAGTTAATAATTCCTATAAATAAATGTTTCTATGGTTGGAATGGAAAATTCCGACACAGACTCTAACATGCGACAACAATTGTCCATACTAAATGTCACTAGATTGTTTAAACCAGATTTACATCAATAGCATGAAAATTAGTTTAAAAAGACTTAATACAATGTATTGAGAAACACTACTAATACAATAAGTTATGAAAACTCCATGAATCCATTTCCTTGCAGTGATTTGTACAAATAACTTAGTGCAGACACTCTATTAATGATTATGACCAGGTCCATATACATGCAAATTGAAACCAACAGTGATCAATTTCATTAGGATGACCACAATAGTCAAACTTTTATTTTAGTTTTAGTGATAGATGACCAAACCCTTCAATGAAAGGAAAAATAAAAACATGGTAACTGTAAGTAATTTCCTTCATCATTTCCATAATCCCATGCAGAAGTATACCTTGAACAAGCATAATCCATGTCTTTATTTTTTTTGTTTCTGGTGATGACTATGTAATAAATTGGGAGGATGCTTCGAGTTTACCTTATCCACCTTAAGCTTCATGACTCAACCAAGAGGATCCACTAGTACTAATGATGGTGTAACTAAGGCATTCTCTGACTAGGTCATAAAACCATGTCATCATAAGAACTCAAAATTTTTCATCATAGTCTAAGCTCTCTTCAAATTTTTCCTCCTACAAATCTAGTCTATTTTACTAAACTTAATAATAAAACTACTTTCATTTATATTCACAAAAGCGGATAATATTTCATTTTTTTTTTAACATCATTTTATCCAAACTTTCTAATATTTAAACTAAAACAAAAATAATTTACTAATAAAATAAATAAATCTAATTCCTTCCATATTTCATATATTTTTTCCCAATTTCAAGAGTAAGATGTTTCTGCATCAAACTCACGACAGAAGAAATTCTCTACAATCTCTTGAATATTTGTGCAACGCTTGGACATATATGGAATAGTCATCCAAGTAGCATCCTCCAATGGTTGATTTACCGACATCACCAAATAATGAAAGTACTCTTTTCCTATAGTATTCTTCACCACTTTTCGATCTAATATCCCCTCAATTTCATTTAGTGTTGCTTCAAGAAACTGTTTCTTCCATTCAATAGTCTAATTTACTTCACTTGAAGAATTTTCATCTTAGAATTTCTTTGTTCCCTAACAGGAATACAAACCATAAACATTAAAAATTGGGGAAATGCCAACATTTCTTCGAATCTCGCCTTCATAAGAATTTGAGGAAAATTTCCTTAACAAGGTCTGATCTTCTTAAGTTTTACCTTGTTGTAAGTTACATTAGGAAATATTTCTTTCCTCAAATGTACCATGACTAAATCACTAGTCTCAATTTTCTATTGCATTCTCTTTGAATCAACCCTTTCTTTATATCTATTGTATCCTTCATATAGTTATTTTTTAACTCTTTCTTGCGATTCTTGGATGCTCACTGCAAATTATTCACCTTTTTCACTTACTGTTTCTTATTCTCCAAAATTTATCACTTCATATACTACCCTGGATGCATTACATACAATATATGGAAGGGACTCATGCTTTTACTAATGTTGTGTGTATCCTTGTATGAAAATCTAGTCTGAACAAGAATCTCATCCCATTGTTTGTGAGTTACACTTACCAAGCTTCGTATGATGTTTTCCAAGCTCCTATTAACCACTTATGTCTTCCCATAAATTTTTTTTTGTGATAAGATAAGATGAAATTAAGGTTAGTACCCAACTTAATCCATAACTGTTTTAAAAAATGACCGAAAAACCTTGTTTCTCTATTAGATACAATGCTTCTAGGAAATCCATGAAACCTTACCGCATATTTAAAGAACAAATTGGAAACATTGGCAGCATCACTAGTTTTTCTACAAGTTATAAAATGTCTCATTTTAGAGAATCTATCAACCAAAACATAGATAGAATCATTACCTCTTTGAGTCATTGGAAATCCCAATATAAAGTCCATTCTCACTGAATCCCATGGCCTAGAAGGAAATGGTAATGGATACTATAAAACTACATTTTAACTTCTACCCTTTTCATGTCAGAAGATCCTACATTTTGCAACAAATTTGTTCAAATTAGATTGCATGCCGAACGGAAAATAAAAAGCATTCAATTGAGAAAAAGTTTTAAGTTTCCAAAAATATTTTCATAATCCTCCATTATGCTTTTCCCTGATAAGATTGTCTCTGATAGAACATTTGAGTTTGAACAATCTGCTATCTTTAAATAAAAATCCTTCCTAAAACATAAATATCAACCATGGAGTTATATCACCACTAGCTTGATTTTTACAAGAAACATATCCATATTTAAACTCAACATCTTCCTTATACATTTCCTTCATTTCATAGAATCCTAAAGTGTTGATTTGGAACTCATGCAAAATAAAAATTATTCTACTTAATGCATCAACAAGGTTATTTGATTTACCATTTCTATGCTTGATTAAGAATGTGAAATTTTGTAAGAACTTGACCCATTTAGCATGCCTCTGATTCAATTTGTACTGACTGTTGATAAAATATAAAGCATGGTTATTAGTATAAAGAAAAAACTCTTTGGGCATAAGATAATGCCTCCATTTTTTTTAAATCTTGGACTATAGCGTAGAAATATTTACCATAAGTGGAATACTTATGTCTTTCTTCATTTATTTTTTCAGTAAAACATGCAATCACCCTTCATTATTGAATTTTCATAGATCCACTCACATCTGTCTCAACCTGAATACATTTGTTAAAATCTGGTAAGGCTTGTACAGGTTTTTTAGTTATCCTTTGCTCTAGCATTTTCACATTTCTATCAGGTGTTACAATCCATTTAAATGGATGATTATTCTCCTTAATTGTGTCAACAATGTGTGCACACAAAATACTGAATTTCTTTATAAAATTTTGGTAAAAGGCTGCAAGACCATGAAAGATACTTCCCTCAATCACATTCTTTAGAATAGGCCATCTAATGATTACCTTCAGTTTATCTGGATCCATCTTGATCCTTCTTCTGATATAAAAAATCCCAAGTGTACCAAATACTTCTTCATGAAGCTACATTTCTTTAAATTTATTAACCACTTCTCTTACTATAGGGTGCACAAAACTAATTTGATATGCCTTAGATGCTCTTATTTTGTTTGGATATGCGTTAAAATGTCATCTAGATGAAAATTAACAAATTTACTTGTAAATTCTTTCAAGAATTCATTCATTAATCACATGAACGTGCCAGGTGCATTGGTATGGAAAAAGGGCATCACCAACCACTCACACAACCCATTGTTTGTTTACAAGTTGTTTTCCATTCACCCCCCCCTCTAATTCTAATCTCGTGATAACCAATATTCATATCAATTTTAGAAAAATACTTAGCACAACTTAAACAATTGATCCTATCTTCAATGCAGAGAACTGGAAATATGTATCTGATTTTGATTTTATTGATGGCCCTTGAATCAATACACTCTCTCCATCCACCATGTTTCTTTGGGCTGAGCATAGTGGGAACAACACATTGACTTAAGATATCCTTCATTAATCCTTTGTCCAGAAAATCCTACACCTATTTATTTATCTCTTAATTTTCTCATGGAGTGATGTGGTATGTTTCTTTATTCAGAAGACTTGCCCTTGAAATTAGATCTCTACAATTACTAATGCTTTGAAAAGGATGAAAATTACTTGGTAAGTCATAAAAAATTATATATGCAAACTCATCCAACATAAACTAGACTTCTTTAGGAAAATTATTTAAACTTGTGCTGATAAGAACTACCTTGTGCTTACCAATCAAGGAAAAATAATTTTATTCTTTCTTTTTGAGCTCTTGTAATAGTTCCGTCCATCCATATGTATCACACTAGGAACAACTTCCTCTTTGGGATCCTTATAATCCAAATATACTAGCAAATGTTTTTGGCCATTTTTCTTAGGAGTGTAGGTGTTTCGCCTACCATCAGGAATGGATTTCATGTCATACTTACATGGTCTTCTGAATAACACATGACACACATCCACTGGCATTATATCACATAATACCTCATCCTTGTAAGTACCAATATGGAACTCCACTTTATACTTCTTATTCACGAATAGCTTATGGGATTTTTGTAACAAAGACACCTTGTAAGGTGTGGGATGTGATATTCTTTGCAGCCCCAACTTATCTAATGTTTTCATGGAGACCAATTTTTCTTCCTACCACTGTCAATCACAACTTTGCAACACTTGCCTCCAGATTTGCAAGTTGTTAAGAATAAGGTTTTTCTTTGTGTTGGATCCTTAAATTCTTTTTCAGACTTAATCAATATTTTGTTCATCAGTAATCATTCTCTTACCTCTGGCGTTTCTTCATGGATAACTGTAGCTACAATTTCTTCTTGTGCTTCTACTATATTTTATCCTCTTTGGCTTGTAGGATTATTTTCTGGACAACCCCATGACATATGTCCCAATTTAGCACATTGGTAACATTTAAATTAGTAGACTCTTCCTCAACCATGTCCTCTTGAAAAATTCCTTCTTCCTCTTGGTTCACCTCCTCTTCATGGTTTACTACTTGAACTTCGTTTGCCTTCCTTTGAAGGCTGGTTTTTCTATCAATTTTTGGTTTTTCCTCTTCCTCTTATAGGACTCATTCATCTATTCCTTTCGTCATGATTTCTAGCCAATTTTTACTCTGCTTTCAAGGAAAATTGGTAAGCATATTATACATTTGTAGGTGAAAATAGTCTAAACTTATCTTGAATCTCGAACAACAACCCATTGATATATCTCGAAACCTTTTCACGTATTTCTTCAATGTATCCTACGCTAATATTCACCTTTTAAAATTCTTTAGTATAATCTTTAACACTCAATGACCTTTGTTTCAAGTTTTTCATTTTCCTGAATAAAGACGGTTGATAAACTCTGGGAAAAAAATTACATTTTATATTCGCCATCATTCTACTTGAGTGTTTTATATTGGAATTATTCTTTATATTCATTTCCTATTGGAATCAATCCCACCAAATCATTGTGTATCTTTTCAATCTAATTACAATGATCTTCACTTCTTTGTCTTTTGCTACCTCCTCATACTCAGAAGGCTTATCTAAAGAATTGATATGATATATTAATTTTTCTAGTTACAAGCTACCACTGTAGGTAGGTATCTCCATTCTAGGCATCGAAATATCCCCAATAATTGACCCGATCAATTTAATTTTTACAGGTTCTCCGACATGTTCACCATATTCTGGTAGAGAATATTCCTCATATTTGTTGATATCTCCTGTCTATGAATCTCATTTCCTATTCATTTCTAATGATTCTAACCTTTCTTGGATATGTCTCAGGTCATCACTATCTCCAGCATCAGTTTTTGGTCTTCGCCTTCGACCTCATCTTCCCCATCGAGCATGGAATGCCATTTCACACTTTTTTTTTCTATGTGTCTTTGCTCTTATACAAAAATTTGATGACATATCCCGCCTAACTTGCAACATGATTAATGGTTGGAATGTGAAAACATCATTATCTCATTTGCACTTTCTAATTAAATTTTAAATTAGCTAAATCTCCAATAAATTACTAACATATATTTTTATTTTCTTCTAAATTGAAAAAAAATGTGTTTATACATTCATTAATAAATATATATCTCATTCGTCCTTTGTCACTAGTAAAACTTATATGAGTTTTATTTTTCCAAAAAGAAATGTGATCTCACTATATTTTTTCGCAGAGTCTATGCTTTCTTCGAATTTTTCCTCTAACAATTATAGTCTATTTTACTACACTTAATAAAGAAAATACTTCCATATATATCCACAAAAGAGGATAATAGTTATTTTTTTTAACATTATTCCTATCTAAACTTTCTAA
The DNA here is from genome assembly GCA_034641835.2 of Pinus albicaulis. NCBI lineage: Eukaryota > Viridiplantae > Streptophyta > Pinopsida > Pinales > Pinaceae > Pinus > Pinus albicaulis. The sequence goes on along the minus strand of CM076582.1, from coordinate 1,438,997,115 downwards.
ACTTTAAAATAAAACTAAACTTATTTACTAATAAAATAAAGGAATCTAATTCCTTCCACATTTCAATTATTATTTTCTAATTTCAAGAGTAATATGCTTTTGCATCAGTTACTACATTATGTCTTGATGGACAAGGAAATGATATATATTAATGTGAAATCCTCTTGGTTGGTTTTCAACCCATTCCATTGGTTAAGGCATCTAGAATTGGAATGGTCCAATCATCTAGAATATGGTTTCGGGCACATGGTGAGGAGAGGTTGTCATTATTTCATCTAGAATTTATTTTCATATACTCAGTAATGACAAGTTTACATTATAAGAAATTAAAGGAAGGGTGAACTCACCAGAGGGTGGACTTGATATTTGGGAAATTGTACACACTAGTGATTATTATGAATTGAGCAAGGGTGGATGGCTTAAGAAAGGGGGTCCATCCACTAGTGATTACGGTGACTTGGGGGTTCTTTTTTTCTAAGAGCACTCAATCCCTTTCTATTTTATCAATTTATGCTTTTTATAGGATTATGGTTTTCCTTTTAATATTTTTTTTTATTTCATAGTGTTTATGTCTTTGTTTGTATTTTTATATTCGGAAGTGAGACAAGGTTTTTGAAAAGCAAATAATTTTCACCCATTAATGCACTAGGTTGGAAATGTTTAAGAATTAAAATGTTCCTCTCCATTTTATTACTCATGGAGAAGAAAGTGCGCAAATGGCATGGTATTTTAATGCATTTCTAGTTTCAAGAGCTAAATGGAAAGAGGCATTTAGAAACACAAGTAAGGGAGCAAGCAAGAGAGAAATGCATCAATTGGAAATCCCTCCTTCTTTACTCATCCAAACCATACCTGATACGATATCTTAGGTGCCTATGAAGTGGAAAAACTTTACTATCACTAATGCGTAAAGGAGGCTGAAAGCGAAGGCAGGGGCTAGAGGGGGCCGTTGAGGAAAGGAAGAAGTAAATAATAGAGGAGTAGATATTTGAGAAGATATAGTCATGATTTGATCTAAATCTAAATTTTGGTTTTGCTGTGCTAATTTAATCTTCAAAAATTAAACAATTTGTTGATCTTTTCCTTCATGTGCATAGGTTTCTTGAGGTGTTTGTGAGAGGTAAAAAGGTAAAATTATTGATTTTTATGTTAAATTCATGATTAATTTTAAATTTTAAAGCATAATGCTAAACAATAGCAATAACATGTACAACACACCATCAAATGATCCATTAACATAATTTTTGGATGAAGGATTTCACCCCTCCTCAGCTACATCTCCTTGGTCTACCTTCCATGGCTTGGGCCTCTGTATTAGCTCAAATTTGAAAAAATTGTTGCTTACAATCATCTACTGCTCCTGAAACATGCTTCAATGTGTTCAAAATTTCCTAATCATTGATGATAGACTCTTTGTTCTCCCAATTTGTTCGAATTTTGCAAAATTCATGGCCTAAACAATTTGGCATAATAAATATCCATTAAATCTGGAGAAAAATCCACTTAAGGCCGTTAATTTTGTATTTGCCTCCAAATTTGGGGGCGTCACAATTTTAACCATCGAATTAAACTCAAGTTTAATTAAAGTTAAGCGGGATTAACTTGGAGATAAGAATGGTTTAGGAACATTAAGTGTGCTCTAACAAAATCCGAATTAACAATATGGATTAACGCAAATACATTGGATTAAGGGTTAATAAACTAGTTTTAAAATTTAATCTCTACAATTATCATTAAGCTCCTCTCTAGTCATAGCACTGTGGTTCCATGGTGAGGGGGTTGCCCCCCTCCTTCCCCCTATCGATCAATGTATATGAAACAAATACAAGTCTAAGACCTTCTATATTAAGATCTAATGTTGTGGTATGGTGGTTATGTGGCCGCGTTGTGCGGGGGAGGACGTGGGGTTGAGCCCAGACCTCTACCCAACCTGTGTTTAAATTTTTTTCTCCACAATATACATATCCAACCTTTGCTATATGTTAATAATTCAAACCTTGAACTTATATGACATTTCGACCACATAAAATATTTTGACCAACCTTGGACTTATATGACATTTCGACCATATCAAATATTTCAATTCAGAAATTTGGACCATAGTTAAAATTTGATCCTTGGAAGGGGGCACATGGTGGCCTCCGGGCTAGCCACGTATCCTCGTGACATTATTTCTCTCCCAAACCAATCAGAATGTAACAATTCAACCACTTAGACAACTAACCATAGATTGAAACTTGGCATAGTGTCATTGGGTGAAATTGAAGGAATATTCAGTAATATCATTTTTTGCTTACTAGGCTGCCATGTCACCATTTTGTCCTTTTCTGCAAAATTCTTAGTTGTTTAGGAAAATGAATAGCAGGCTCTATCTTCCTCATCTAGAGTTAGTTTTAGATGAAACAAATTGCACCAGATTCCTAGGGATGAGATATTCTCTATCACTCAGTTTCCAATCAATTCTTAGCACTTCTAAATTTTAAGTTTACACTAAGTACGTGATCATTCCTCCCCAATAGAAGCCTTTTGGATGCCAAAGTCTCTTTGATTACTGAACATGTGGATGAGGCGCTAGCATATTTGGCACAATTTCGGATGGCCAAAATGTCTCTATTGCAACACATAGGTGTCAAAGAGCAAGACTTTGAGGTTAGGAAAAATGTCATTTCTTGTCCCATCACAATTCCAACACTACTAATAACTGTCAGTAGAGTGACACTAGACACGACACGTGTCTTCGTTTAGTCAATATTACAATTACGTTGTGTATTTTTGCTATTCTGATAACATTTGGAAACATCGGTATTATGCCATTAATGCCTTCCTAGAATGTTTCGCAATACCAATGGCCTGTCGTCACACATGTCATCGTGTGTCTAGGTCTATTAGTTTTCCAACGAAGGAAAAAACCATCGGAAGTGGCACAAAATTCATCGCTATTCCGACAACTGGCATAACATTGTTGCGATGGTTTGGCCACATCAATGATGGAAACAATCGTCGGTAGTGCCACCTTATCCCTCGCTAGTTCGACACTAGTCCCAGCGATGTTAGGGTCATATCGTTGGAATTGAGACGAAAACAACCGTCGGAAGTTCCATTAGAGGCGTTGTTGCTCTGACACTAGGAATAAAATTTGTGATGGTTAGGTCATACCAGCGATGGAAATAACCCTCAGTAGTTGCACCTTAAAATTTACCTATTTACAAAGTATTAGTGCTTGGAAAAAGGGAAATAGACAAAAAGAGAGACATTTCTATTATGGTGGATGTAGAAAATGCTATGACAACTCTATCAAGGGTCTGGAAGATCTGATTCCAAAAGGGTAGGAGGATTCAACACCTCTTTCATTTTGGGTAAAAATAATTAAGAAGTATAAAAATGTTCATCTTCCAAAGGATAAAGTTGAAAAATTGTAAGTGTTAAATCATTATTTTAAGAACCAGAATCTACAAGTCAAGGATAAGAACATAGAGCTCGTAAATGAAGTAGGATATTTAAAAGAAAAGGCTATAAAATTGAGGGTACAAACAAAATTTATGAAAACAAAGGGTAGGAAATATATAAAGAAATTGAAAATGACTGAGACTCCATGGTATGAGATCAACATTCATATTAGAAATGATTAATTCAGAGCTTGAAGATTTTGGTTTTTGGAGACGATATATTTTTGGTTGTGTGAGGACACCCAAAAAAATCGAGTTGGGGTAATGTCAAGGTCTAATATTGTCCTAATTTGTTCCACCTAACCCTACTTCACCCTCTCTTTCACAAGCCAAAAAATACCTTCATGTACAAATCTTTGATTTCTATTCTTTTATTCATAAAGGATATGAATATGAAATTGCTTATCTTTAAAAGGGTTGGTTGATTAATATTTTATGACTAAATTCGACATTTGGTGCTATCCTACGGTATTGTCATCTTTTATAAGCCTTTAATATATTATGAATTTTATGTACCAAAAAAGGAAGCATGTACTTTGGTTACGAGTTTCCTGTAATGGCTTTGAGATTCCTCCACTAAGGTTTGGAGCATGTATCGTTGAATAAATAATTAGTTGGCAGTCAAAGAAATTGTCAAGGTATTTCCTTGGATTCTAAGGAAAAAAAATCACAGTCAGTTTTCCTGGACTTGAACAATGAAATCTCAGATTACAACCACTTTTCGAAATGAACCCAACTCAATTTGGAAATGGATATGAGTGATCAATAATAGTTGGCCGAAGATATTTTGTTAGGATGAATTTTAGACTATTTTTCTATATTTTTCTCTTCTAGTGTCTTGACTAAAACCATGATGACCATTGTAAATTCCTATATATTTCAGGCTATGGGATGCAATATGTTAGTAGTATTTTTATATGGTATATTGGTAAAGTGAAGTGCTCTGAATTACCCACATTTATCTGGAGCCAACTTATTGAATTCATAATGTATTGAGATTGAGGTTTTATAAATACAAAGAAAATCAATTCTAGATTCATTTTCTATTCAATTTGATCGTGTTATTTATTTGTGTAACTCTGTAGTTTAGTTTCTCTTCCACACAGGCATGATTTGATTGGTCAGGGCCTAACCAACCTAGCTCTTAGACCCTTCAATAACTAACATTGCTTGGTTTGTCTTTGATTTTGATATGATATCGTGGTGTGCAAGTATATAGATCTATTGGAATATCTTTTGGAAAAAGGGTATGGTATATGTGTGTCACTTTTAATTTAATTTTCTCCTAAAAATATTAAGAGTGTGTGGTTTGAAGCATATTCAACCCAGATCTAGTAAATAATACTATGTTTTCTAAAGGTTTCTCCAGAAGTGTAGGAATTTGAAATCCAATTTCATCTAAATTGTTTCTTTTTAATGGTTTTTTTGTCCTTTAAAGATATGGTTATATTCCTTTTGATTGAGAATGTTAAGTCTTGGAAATCTAGAAAAACTAGGGTTTGATTGTGGATATAAAGAAATTTGATACTTCAACCCATGTTTTATTTATATACACATATGTATTTTGGGTTGTGACAAGTGAACTCTGAAGTGTATCTTATATGTTTCATATGCTCTGATAAATTGAAGTAAAGTGGTTTCTCTTGGGTTTTGATTAAAAAATTGAACGATTGGATATTATTTTTTGGGTAGGGTTACTCTCTTGAAAAAGTTTATTTTGTGTTTAATATTCAACAAAGCGTAACTTGATCTAATATTTTTCTACAAATAAAACAAGATTGAAGCCATCAAATCTCAAGGTTTTGTGATGATGTGAGATATGTTCAACTTCATTGTGTGTTAGAGCGGGAATATGTATCTAGTATTTTCTTTGCTTGAATACTTGTTTACTGATATTGTTCTATATCGTTTTGAATCAAAACAGAGTCATGGTATAGGTGAATGTTTGAATTCTCCATCACTAAATATTAAAGAGTGCAATTTCGTCATTTTTTGGCATGATAAGAGGACGAATGCATGTTTTATATTAATACTTGTTTAATCGATTCACGAGTCAAATTTTGTGTATGGTATTAGCTGGTGTGAATGTTATTCATTGAAGAATTTTTTGTTTAGCTCATTATTATATTTTCGAGAACTTTCATTCCATTTTGATTCTATTAGTTTCTTTCTTAGATATTTCTTTTAAGATATGATTCTTTGATTTGGTTAGCTTTTTGGCTTGTGAAGGTGAAAAAGAGTAAGGTAATTTGTCATGCATTCTTCCTAAAAAATATCAAGATCTTTATAATTATGAATACACAATCCATGAAGGAGAAGTGTGAAAAAAATGGTAAGAATAGAGTGAAACCCTACATAGTACAAAAATAAAATTGAATAAAGAGTGAAAATTTAAGTAATGCAGGAACACTTTTGTAAGCCTCTATGAATCTTTTCAAACACTATTTTTTTTTTATTAAGTTAAGGATTGTGTTCTTTTGGATTATTTTTGTTTATTTTTCAATCTCATTTTCTTGAGGAAGCTATGAGTGAAGTAACTGGTATTCATATTGATTGAGGTGTTTTTAATAAGGTTCCCATTGTAGGTATTGTAAGAATCACAAAATATAAATCTTATTTATTGTCTTCAGGTCTTAGAAGGCTAACGATTCAGTTTGGAGATATGATTGGTTTTCTTACATGATTGGTTAGAGTCCCTTATCATTTACTTTGTTGTGCCTTGGAGTGTATGACCCATTTTTTCACAAGTGTTTAGGGTTGTAGGAAACAGTGTTATTACCCAATAGGACGATAAATCAAATGACATTAGAGGAAAATTTAGCCTAAAATTTCCACAAAATTTTCACATAATTTCCATGTCATAATATGTAAACCAATCAAAATCCTTTAAATTTAAAAAGAGGCTCATGTAAATATTTTGGAGGGAAAAGAAGAAACACTACATTTTCTAAGTGTATTTTTGGCTTATCTCCTTATAGGTTTACTCAATTTTCAAGTGTAGACACTCATTGGATGCAGAATTAAATTTCACATCCAACGTATACCCTTTATTAATAATTTTGAGAAGAACCGCATTGATAAAAATTGTAGATACATTAAAAAATGTGTTGAACATCTTTTTTTAATGTATTTTCATTTTTTATCAATGTGGTTCTTCTCAAAAGTATGCATAATGGGTATTGTTTGGATGTGAAACTTAATTTTTCATCCAACGAGTGTCTACACTTGGAATTTGAGTAAAATTATAAGGATATAAGCAAAAAATGCATTTAAAAAAGTAGTTTTATTCTTTTCCCTCCAAAATTCATAACTCTTATTTTATTATTTTAACTATTATTTTATGATTTTCCCATAGGAGGCCACTTTTAGGATGAAATTTCCTCCAATGAGTATGCAGGTTTCTAAATTTCTAAACCTCAAAATGTATGGTGCTAACACCACTAAATGAAGGTGTTTTGAAGATAAGTTTGCAATCATAGTTGTGTTAAAGGTGTGGAGGCTCAAATCAAATATTCATGGGAAGCATACTTGTGTGAATCCACTAATGGTGATTATGGAAATTTTTAGTCATTGAAAAAGAGAATACCTCTAATAATTTATTCAAAGTTTGGGAAAAGAAACATTTTGAGCCTTATCAATTCAATATGGAAACAAAATTTATTAGAATTGATACAATTATTCCTTGTTTGGAAACTCCAAATAAAATTTAATGGTGATATTCATAAATATTTTGGAAGTGGAAGCATTTACATTTAGCATAGCTAACACAATGTAGTGGCTTTGTTAGAGTTAGCAACTCTAAAAAGTCATTGGTGAATACAATACAAAAACACAACAAAAAGAAGAGAAAGAAGACCAAAGACACTCCATGGTGGATAATAATGTTGAGGAGAAGGTCAATGAAGAGGATGTGAGGCATTTATCATGGACCAATGAGGAATTTCTACAAGAAGATAGAGAAAATAGTGAAAAAGGATGATATTCCTATCATTATCTCTTGTCGGTGTCTTTGTCATGCCATAAGGTTTTAATGAATAGCCATTCATAAGTATCTTGAAAACAAGTGTTGTAGTATGAAGGGAGTTATACCTACATGGTCTCCTTCAGATCCTACAACACTAAGAGATCTATCATCACCAACATAAATATTTTTGGTGTTACAATAATTTAAATAAGAAAACATGGCTTTATTTTTGGCCATGTGGTAAGAAGCTCCAGAATCAATGAGCCACTCATGAGAATTAGAAGAAGAAATACATTTAATTCATAACTAGATCTTGATGCTTGAAAACCACAAGTATAAAGTGCCATTTCTGAGGATGAAGGTGAAGAGTGCTCCAAATTGATGTTGTGCTTCTTCATTTCCACTTCTAAGACTTCCATATTCTTAAAACATTTGGACTCTATATGACCATCACGATTACAAAATTTACAATGTCTATCTGCCTTCTTACTTTTGTTTTTATTTGCCTTATCATTTTCGTGAGTTGTTTTTTCAGTTTGCTGCTGAAATTGCTTAGAAGTTAGGACCCTTGTTCAGTTTTGAACCATACATTTAGGATAATGCTTCTTGGTATTATTTTGATATGGTTGTTTTTGGGTTGCTAAGGCTTTCTTAGAAGCATTTCTAGAAGTGATAAGACCAAGGTGTAAGATTTTTTCTTGTTATCTTATCAAAGAATCTCAAAAAGCATCAAAAGAGGGGTTCTTGTAGGCGGTTCCTGAAGAAATGATGGCTTCTCTAGTGGAATGGAAGGTGGAAAAAAATATAGAGTGTGCAGGGCCAAGCTTAGCAAGACTGGAACAGATGAGGCTACGATTGTCCTTTTTGACCTTACAAACTTCTAAAAGAGGTATAAGGGTCTTGAATTTGGATAAAAAGTCTTAAATAGAGGATAAATTATTCGAGTCCAAATTAAGTAGATAATTTTCAAGCTGGTGGGCCCTGATTTGATTTTGAATGCGAAAAACAATATTTATCTTTTTTAGGGCTTCATCAATGGTGTCAATTTCAAAGATATGAAATCGAAGATCTTGAGCGATGGACATTCCTATCAACCCTCGTGCTTGATCTTGTTTATTTTACCATTTAGCAACTTTAACATCACTGGAAGTTTTATTTTCTTATCCTAAGGCTATTATATAAATCCCTTTTGTTCTAAGTATATCTACCATGTGAGGTAGCCATTGGAAATAATTGGTGCTGTTAAGAATAATCGGGCATGCACTTTCCATTTAAAAAAACTGAAGCTGAAAAAAGCTAAAACTAACTGCTCTAATGGAAAAATCTAAAAAAATTAGGCTAACTAGAAAAAACAGCTTTAAAAAAGGTTTCGAGATGAAGAAGTTATTCCTTTTTGAAAAATCTGAGTTGTAGATGCTGAATTTGATGATGAAGTTCAAATTTTAAAAAAAAATCCCGCCCCTTTAACAAATTTTTTTTACAAAAGAAGCTTGAGAAAGAGACTTGAACTCAAGACCTCTATTCTCATCAACTAACTTCTCACCAAGTGAGATAGTAAAATGATTCTGTAATTGTTTGAAAGGAGGAAAGGTTTTTTGACATGCAAGTAAAATGTTGATAGAACATACCAATAGATTGACAGAAGACAAGCCAATCATATACTTATCTTTTGTCAAACTAGGAAGAAGAATGGTGTTGTTACAACAATCAATAAGATGCTTCAACCAGCAAAGTATTCTTAAATTCAGCCAACCAAATGTGTCACACAACCCTAAAGACAACTCAATAAATTCAAACAAAAGTCAACGTTGTCTAGTCAACGCAAAACAATAGTAGAAAAAGTTCAACACAACAAGGTCAAAGTCGATGTTTAGCCTCGATATTTGTGCCAATCAATGCGGCCTTCATAAATTAGAATCATTGTGAGGTTTGGATGTCAATGGACCAAGCGTTGACCAAAGTCAATGCTGGTCAAACTTGCACTGAAGCCTTAGACAGACCTGAACCAAAAAGCCCTAGCTGCTGCTCCACATGTGTGAGAAGAAAGTGCCTCCAAAAGTGATCGAACCACTCAAACATAAGAGAGAAGTGTGTGGTGATTTGATGACGAAGTGACCTCCAAGTCTCTCCAATTTATATCCATCTGTGAGGGTGTGTGACACATTTGTTGGGTTCTCAAGCCTACATTACAATTTGGGCCGACCTTGCACATAAGTGGAATAAATTCAAAGTAAATATTATACTTATTTGATCTAGATGGTCTTTAGATCTATCTTGCACCTTTCCGAAAGAGGATTCCAATAAAAATATTGGCATCATCATCTGAGCAGTACAACATGGAGTTTGGGCCTAGTTGCCCAAAATTAACACTCCCTCTCAACTAGGAAGAACTCCATCCACCATTTCCATCCAAACATCATGCGTCATCCTGCCATAACTTTCTTTGATGGTTTCTTTATTTTAAACGATGAGTCACAAAGACATGACTCCTACCCGACCTGAAGTTAGCTCAAAGGTCTAAAACCTCTATAGGACTTAGAGGAGTTTCATACAAACTCGAAGTTATTTTAACTGACCCGAATTCATTTGGAGGTCCAAAATCTCACTTAGACTCAAAAGAGTCACATACTAACCCAAAGCTAGTTTAAATGAACCGAAGTCAGTTGGAGGTCTGAAACCTCACTAGACTTGATCCTAGATCATGTGGTTGGAGGTGTGCCATCCTAGACATAGAGAGTACAAAAATCTCTGATGCATGCATCAGTCTTTCTATCGGTCTTTATCCACATTTCCCACCTGCTTGGCCAAGATGAGAGGTACTTCCAATGTGTCCAAAACTCCATGGGTAGGATTCATACGAGACACAAATCAAAGAGAGGTGAAGCAACTAAATATCATCATGGTCGGGCACAAGCACACCAAAAAGGTTCGGAAACCCTAGCCCTGTGGTTGCTTATAGCTCTAAGAAGCTACCCAAAAAGCCCCATGGAGCTCCAAGATCTCATTTTCCAATAGGACCTTCAGAATAGAGTCATTCCATGATTCCAAGATTCTCACAGAAGGTTAGGAACTTGACCTTCCCCAAGGGCTTAGTGACAGTATCACTGACCTGCTCATCATTTCCTATATGATCAAGCCTTACAGTTCCTCGCTCTACCATATCTCGGATAAAATGGTACCTGATATCAATATGCTTGGATCGATCATGGAACACGAGATTCTCTAACAAATGAATCCCACTCTGGTTATCACAAAGGACACAGTAGTATCTAGCACATGCCCGAAAAACTCACTGAAGATATTTTGCAACCAAATAGCTTCACAACAGGCCATACTCTCTCCAATATATTCGGCCTTAGTAGTGCTCAAAGCAACCAACTTCTGCTTCCTTCTCATCCAAGATATCGAAGTAGAACCAAGTATGAAGAAGTATCCATATGTGCTCTTGCGATCCACCACACTGCTAGCGTAATCGGCATCAATATATCCATGGAGTCTCCAACTCCCGGTAATGTATCTCAACCCATGGTTTATCGTGCCCCAAAGATACCTCAAGATATTCTTCACACCAACCCAGTCAATGTGATGAGGATCAACCATGTGTTGACTCAAAGAGTTTACTGCAAAACATATGTCGGAATGGGAGTTCACTAAGAAAATTAATGCTCCTATGAGTTGAAAATACTCAGTATGGTTTCCCATTGTGGGTGCAACAACATTTCCACACAACTTGTTGATGTTTAGTTCCATCAGTGTTGACACGGACTTACAGTCCACCATACCAAATCTCTCTAGCAACTTCACAATATATTTTCCTAAGAGGAAAATATCGCCAGCACTTTGCCAAACCTCCAAGGCTAGGAAATAATGCATTAGTCCTAGGTCTTTCATCTCGAACTCAGAAGCCAGCTCCCTCTTGTTGTGGCTCTATAATTTATAATATTGGCAAGAATAAACTATCAAGGACAACATCAAACCACTTTGGAATATAGGACCTAGCCTTTTTAGACTCAGAGAGGGCTCTCTCTATTTATGATTTAAATTTATCTTCAATGTTATGAATGTTGATATTAGGCTAGTTACAATGATGGTGAGATTTGGTAGTTTTGATTGATTTTGTTGGTTGGATGAGCAGGTCTGCAGAAGCTTATCCAATGGGCTATGGAGTCAAAAGCGCTGGTTTGTGACATCAATTTCTTAAGAGCATCATAGGGAAAGCTAACTATACTAATTGGATCTCTAAGGTAGAATGATTTATGATATGGAAAAAATAGTGATATTCAGTAAGGATTAAATAACATTTAAGAATTATTTAACCATACTTCAGAAGACAACATTCAGATGGTAAATAAAAAAAAAATTAAAGTTCTCCAACAACAAATATTCATTTAAAATTTATGTTTTACAATTAGATGAATAGATGCACATCAAGGAAAACATTTAATACAGAGAAGTGGCACATCACCATTTAACAAATCTCAAGTATCCTATAAACAATCTTTTTTTATTGATGCGCAGCTCCAAAAATTACAACATTGCAATACAGTAGTTCTTACAATGCAGGGTCCAACAAGGTCAAACCCCCTGATATTACCAATGCATGGAGTATTTAACTCAAAAATACATTGGTCTCCCTATATACTTCAGGAACATTTCATTAATTACAATTAAGCAAAACTAGACAAATGTGTCCATGGAAGGCCCAAAAAAATATCTTTGACAGGACACTTCTTGTGGAATTAACTTCGACAACTCTTCATGAGTCCAAAAACTTTGGCAGCTCTTCGTGAATCCAAAATTAAGCAGAAGCTGGTTGAGGTGGTTATGAAGAGGAAACGATGGGTGGCTCTAAAATATGGCTCTACTTTTGGGCTACCTTTGCTCAATCATTAAATATGATGTGGTGTTGGCTACTTTTCGTCGATCGGTGGCTATGCTAATGTGTTAACTGTGCCCTGTCAATCTTGGTATATTCAAAAATTTTCCCACTCCTTCTTACCTACAATTTTGGTCCCTATGAACTGTCGATATACTTTATCCGCCTCTGTGTATTTGCTAAAAGTTGGTCTAGTGACGAAAACATGGTTCATCTCATGTTGTATAAAGATGTCATTGCTAAGGAGACCCAAGACAACTTTCTCAGTGACGTTTCCTTTGATGTTGGAGAATTTGGTGGTGTCTTTAGCTATCTCCCTGAGCTTGGCCATATAATCTCCCTTTTGGACCAATTTGTTATTAATCACATACAGTGAGGGCGACCCTTTTTCCCTCAAGGGTTTAATTCTGCTTAAGAATTTTCTAATGGATATGTCCAATTTGCCACACTTTTCCTCAAGTTGTCTCACCAAATTCCTCTTAGTGAGGACCCTTTTCACCTCTAATATGGTCGTCATTCTGTCCTACACGTCTTGTTCTTGAAGCTCATAACTAGTTTTGGAGTTTAGGAATTTTATGATTTTAGGGGCTATGATTGACATATTTCCCAATTCCTGATTTTATTTTTCAATAGCCAATATGCACTTGTCAATCAAAACCTTTTGTTCAAAGATGATGTGGATGGAGTTTCAGATTCCATCCACTGACTCTATGATACTGCCCCAAATTATGAGCTTCATTTGGCCCAGAATGCTGCTTGCTGAAAATTCCTTCTCTTCCTTTTGCTCTGTGTCACGTCCCTTAGCCAAGATTTTCTACCTGCATTCATTTTCCTTCATAAAACAATGTAACTACAAAGAACACTCGACCTTAAGTAGATTCCAATTAACCTTTGAACAACCTCGCGTCCAGTCTCTTAATGACATTTTGGTGATCCAATAATTCTACATTATAAACTTCCTCTATTATCCGATGGGGATTAAGAAAGGGAAAACTACATACACCCAGACTTGATATCCTTTAGGCTTCAATGTTGACCTACATTGCATCCGCTTCATTATCACACTTCTCACTTCGGCATTTCAACATCATTCTTGAGTGCTTATCCTTATGAGCTTGTGAATTTCGATATTCGATTTCATCCCAAAGTCGAGCTTCAATTCATTTAGATTTTTTCTTTGAACTATATTGCATTTTCTACTCATATCTCATCTCAGAATTATAGGTGGTTCTATGTTATATTCACCAGTTCCAGCTCCGGTGCGATTTCTTCATCAAAATGCCTTATTCCAGATTTGAAATCCTTTGCAATTTAACTCTGAAACTACATCGCATTCACTCCTCATAGAATTTAGGCATTTCCTACTTGGTTCATGAACTCCATTCCTCCTGAGCTTTGTGATTTGTAATATACGATTAGGTCCCACTTTAATTTATCACAACTTCTCTATCGCAAATTTCTATCGCATGTTTCTTATCGCAAAGTTCTCCAATATCTCGATCTTCACCTCTTGTGATTTTCAATTTGCGATATATGAGGCACTTCCACATCATCTCCATGTCATCATGCCATGTCTCATTGCCATGTCATTGCCACATCACTACCTACTTCATCTTTCATACTTTGCATTCCACAATTTCTTTTGTCTCTGTGGTTTTCTAATCATCCTTCTGCTGTGATTTGGGATAGGAGATCAAGCCCTCCACATGTGATTTTAATTTGTAGTGAAGCCTCTGAACACTGTTCTAAATGTGAAATTATGTAAATCTACCCGACTCTACCCACATACTTCTACATGCCTTTGTGCACTGCTCTCAACGCAAACTAGCCCGACTTAACCCACACGTTCACAACTTTCTTGATTTGCTGAACATGTTCATTACCTGTCTTAACATGTTTGCATCTTGATTCAATACGTTTACGACTTGACCCAAGGTTGTTGCCTTTGCTCCCTTTTCTTTAGATAATTCTATTGTTTCTCCTTGCCTCTTTGCTTCACCTCTTCTTATTTTCTGCTCCTCCACTTAACTTTTGCCTTCTTTGCCTTATGCTCCTTCATACTCTAGGTGATCCTCATCTGCTCCTTTTTTCTCAATGATAATTCTTGTACTACTCCTTTCCATCCTTTGCCATAAATGATAATATTTCCAACAGTGATATCCCAACATTAAATAGTTTGGAAAATCCTCTTTTTCTAAGCTATCAATAAAAATTCAAAATTGAATAATCATGCTTAAACGATATGATTTAACTAACCTTTCTAAAGAGTAGTGGCATTTTTATTTGTGGCACTTTCAAAAATATACATTTTTTGTGGGGTTTTATTTTCCGTTTTTACACCCTGTTTTCTTTCTTCTTCTTTTTGTTTATTTTATGTTCTTTGGCAATGCTTTGAATATTGAAATATATATATACAATATGAAAATCTTCAAGGAAGAAATCTTCAGTCATCTTGTGATACTATAAATTATAGGAGTTTAACAGTGGCTCCAATTGGGGATGGCACTTATTCCTAGGGAAGTGTCAAGAACACCAAGATGAGTAACCTTGCATACTCCTTCTATGAATGTTTTCCATGAATTTTCTCTTCTTCTTTTTTTCAGCACAAAAATCTAGTCTTCAAAAGGATCCAAAAAAAAAACTTGTGGTACTTACAATGGGGTGGGAAATTTCTCCACATTTAGGAGAAGTAATGTTTCAACATATTTCCATTGACTGGACCTCCAGGCAGCTCTATTCCATCCATATATTGGAGAAAAAATGAAATATTTCCCCTGAAAGAATGAACAATATATGGGTCCTTCTACAGGTTGTCAAACTTTCCATGTATCCCTTTATTTTCTCTTCTAGAATCCCATATAAGTACTTTATCTCCAATATTAAAATCAATTTCCTTTGTTCTTTTGTCAAATATCTTCTCTATATTTTCTTGCACAACCTAAGTTCTGTTGTAAACCTCTTCTCTAGACTGTTGTAGCTGAATGGTCTGGTTTATCCTTCGTTGTACATCATTTTCTTCGGCCTCTACCTCTTGGATGATTTTCATGGTTGGTACTCCTAATGATGTTGGGAAAACTGCATCCATCCCATAGACCAACTGGTATGGTGAGATGGAAATTTATTTCTTAGTTGTTAGTCTATCAACCCACAATGAATGCACTAGTTTGTTATGGTAGGATTTCTTGTTGTCTTGTAGCAGCTTCTTGATGATATTAACCAAACTCTTGTTGGAGGATTCAGCTAGTCCATTACCTTGAGGGTAATAGGCTCTTGAATTTCCCAAGGAAATGTGATACTTGTGACAAAAATCCACAATTTTCTTAGATGTAAAAGCAACAACATTATCTGTGATGATTTTTTAGGGCAACCAAATCTGGAAAGGATATTTCTTTCAAGAAATTTTATAATAACTAAGTCAGTAGCAGTTTTGGAAGGGATGCCTTCTATCCATTTCGTAAAATATTTTGTGGCAGTAAGGATCCATTTATGATGGGTAGAGGATGAAGGGTGAATTTTTCCAATGAAGTCTAAACCCCATTTTTGAAAAGGAGCCTCAATAGAAATTGGGTGTAAGGGCAAGGGAAACAAATTTCTTTTTCCTTCAAATATTTGACATTTGTGATAGGTGGCTACCATTTTGTGGATATATAAAAAGAGAGTAGGCTGGTAGAAACCAGCTCTAAGGATTTTTTTAGCGGTGGTTTTCCAGTGGACATGGCCTCCACAACCCCCTTCATGGAATTTCTGCATAACCCTATATTCATCATCCTTAAGAAAACATTTAAGCAATATGCCCCAAAAATATTTCCAGTATAAGAAATTTTCTTAGATGCATAATTTGACATCTTTCAATTTGAAGAATCTAGCTTTAGTTTTGGACAAACCAGGAGTAGAATTTAAATTAAACCAAACATATAATATATCTGTGTAGCAGGGAGAATTTAGGAATTCTTCCTCAATAGGTACAGTCGTCATCTCCTCTTGTTCATCCAGTGAATGGATCATGTTGATATCTAATGCTTGAAAATTCGTTTCGGCTATCAATTTAGCTAATCCTTGTCCTTTGATCAGTTTGGTGGGTCTGATCTCCAAATCACACTCCAGGATAATAGCAATCCATTTTCCTCTCTTTCCATCAGGATTCTATGTTAGGATGTCCTTGATAGCTATGTTGGGCACAAAGTCAATGATATATGAATGTAGGATGTAAACCCTGAAATCCTTTAGTTCTTTGACCAAAGGAAAGGCTTTCTTTTCCATGATATTATACTTTAAAGGTGCATATCTCAAAGCTTGGATGAAAAAATCTATGGGTTGCTCTTGTCCTTCCTAGTTTTTCTGTAATGATACAACATAAATAGTGTTCTCTGATGTAAAGGAGAAAATAATGAAATCCTTGGTGAAATCAGGGCTAATCAGAATTGGTGCTTTACTGAATGCCTGATTTACCAAGTCAAAGAATTGTTTAGCCTCCATGCTCCATTTGACTATTGAATCTTTTTTCAGCATGTTAGTGATGTTTCTCAGTAGTTTTGCAAGGATTGGTATAAACCTTCTCAAAAAAATTATCTTACCAATGAAAGATTGAAGCTCTTTGATATTCTTTGGATGACAAATTTGAAGTTTGCTCTCAATCCTACTGCGATCAATTTTGATTCCCTCTTCATATATGATGTGTAACAGAAGCTTCCCCTCTTCAAGACCAAATAATGAATTCTTGGGGTTCAGAGATAGTCCAAACCTTCTACACTTCTCAAAAAGTCTTCTTAAATGGGAAAGATGTTCTTCCTCAGTTTTTGCATATACCGTAATATCATCAAGGTAGATCATACTGAACAGGCCAATCTCTTTTGAAAAAGAAATATCCATTGCTCTCTAGAAAGTGGCACCAGTGTTGATTAATCCAAAAGGATTTTTCACATACATGAAGGCCCCCCTTGAAGTAGTAAAAGTCCTTTTGTGTTGATCATCAAGATGCACCAACACTTGATTATACCTTAAGGAGCCATCTAACAAAGAGATATTTCTGGAGCCCACTACCCTTTGCAATCTGTGGTCCATCTTTGGTAAAGGGTAGTTTTCTTGAAGTGATACTTTTTTTAGATTTCTAAAGTTAATGCAAAGTTTGATTTCACCTATTTTATTTCTTACAGGCACAATATTGATACCCATTCAAATTATCTGACTGGGAATACGATTTTGGCATCATAAATTTTCTTGATATCCTTCTCATCCAAGGGCATTAGGACAATATTCATCCTACACAGTTTCTGTTTGAAAGGTTTCTGGTCTTCCTTGATTGGAATCTTATGTTGTATAATACTAGTATCATAAGATTTCAGGTCCTCATATCTCCAAGCAAGCACATCAATGAAATATTTAAACAAAGAAATGTATTTATGTTTTGTAGTCACTAGCAGTGTAGTTGATAAATTTATCATCTTTGGATCTTTCTCACTACCTAAATTTCATTCCTCGATGTTTTCCTCTATAGGTTCCATCTTCGGTTTTTTGGCCACATCATTGAAGTCAAATAGTTCCTCTAAAGGGACAAGTCCTCTAGAGAGGATGTTATATGTGAATTAGAGTACTTAAAATTCCTTTTTTCTAGGTAGTTATGTATCTATGTTCTATGTAAATCTCCATTTTCTAAAATATTAATATCATAATCATGAGGTGGTACATCCCTACTCATTTTTTCTTTAGTGGGACAATCTTCCTCACAATCTAGGTCCAAGCTAGAATCTTCAAACTCACCTTTGAACTGTAGGAAATTATCAATATGTTTTTCATTACCAAATGCTTGCCAATATCTCATGTTACCAGGGAATACGAGGCAGTGTTTAATCTGCACTGTGTATTTCTTGCTGGGATGAGGCGATTGACAAGTGCTTGCCGAAAATGCTAAACCATTGGCAAGGATATTTTGATTTCTTGGAATTTCAGCAAGATCATATTTTTCAAATGTTTTGAGGAGGTCTAGGGAAGCATTCCTATATTATCTCAATCTAGGATGTTTTGCTGAGTATTCTTCCTTGATATATCTAATAACCAGCTCAGAGTCCCCATAAAAAAATTTGTTTTGGCTCCTAATATTTTCATTAACTGTAAACATAAAAAGGGTGCCTCATATTTTGCTATGTTGTTGGTGCACTAAAAATTTATTTTGTAAGAATGACCCTCTACGTGGTCATTCCCAGTATTTCAGATCCACACCCCTACTCCTGAACCTTCTTTTCCACAAGATCCATCAATGCTCATGTTCCAAAAACGTTTAGATTCATCCGAGTGCTGTACAATTTTCATATGGTCTTCTAGTTCTTTGTCCTAGTCCTTTTCTTCTTCAGATGCTAGTGCATCAATGTCCCCATCATTATAAATAATGAATTAATCAAGGTTAGAATGAAGAGATAAAAGTGGCTAGTTATGTGGTTCTCTTGACTGCTCACCATGTATTTCATTAAATTTTCCCTATACAGTCTTCTTTGCTGGCCAAACACTAGTATGGTAGAATAACTCATATCCATTTGGAGGGTCCCCTGTAGCTTGGCTCTCCATGAGCGTGATAAAATCATGCCATACATAGGGGGATGTTAGCCAATAATATATCCATTACTAGACTCTTTGCTGGTATCTCAGCTAAAGTAATGCAAAGATATTTGATGGGACCTAGGCATTTGACTTTATTGTAGTCAAATGAGTACAAATCTTTGTAGGGTCTAATGAGTTGAAGGCCAAGTTTCTCCATAACATCCTTTAGCATAAGAATAGATGATGCACCTGAATTCAACATGTCATTATGGATGATTTTATCATGAACATTAAAACTGATATAAAACGGGTGAACACCTCCCTCTTGGGATTTACCATCTACTTCTGGTCCAAACAAAAGTTCAAGTTTATCATCACTTAGGTTGAAAGTGTCAATAATTTCTCCTATGTTCGGTACCTTTAGGACCTGAGATATGTAAACATCCTTATTTACCAATTCAGTGAGAGTAATTGATATTTTTATTTTAGCAGTTTCGTTCTCAATGCTGAATGGTGTTTGTACTTTTAGCAGATTTGAACAATCCGTCTTCTCAGGCACTATTTTTGCAGCAATCTCAGTTTGTTAACTTGTAGTGGGGATATCAGCTTGAGCAACTTTAATAGGGTTGATAGCTCATTTACTAGTGTTATATTCTATATTATCCTTTCGTGGGATGTTTACACCTTTCTTTGAACTTTTTGTTGTTTTCATGGGATCGGTTTTTGGGACCTTTTTGGCAGGGTTTTCAGTATTATTTTTCCTGGAGTTATTAGATTTATTCTTTCTTCTAACATTATATTGTCTATGTACCTCCATGATGGCACTCTAAAACCCTTATTTATAACCCTCAGAATCTTCAGATTCTACTTCAGTTTGTGTCATAGAAAACAAGCCTTGCTCTTCTTTAGTAAGGAAAACATAATCCTCTTCATTAATTCACATTAGATTAATATAACTTTCATCTAGTTATTTGACCACTCCCTCGTCTTCATCAATATGGTTCTCTTGGAATGGAGGCCTAATTCTCTAATCAGGGCATCTATATTCTCTCTGTCTTATTTGAGGGGGGTTTCTTCTAAGGTTTTGAGGAGCTGGCTAGTTTTGCCTAGGAAGAGCTCTCTCATTCAAGACGAATCTCTCCATCATGCTCTCCATATTTTTAACCAGGCTATCAATCTTAGAATCATATTTGGATGTTGGAGGCTCTTCCCTTATAGTTACTCTCTTCTCATTCCTCATTCTAGCCCTCTTTGCAAGCAGGTTGGCTTCTACACTTATACTCTCTTCTCATTCCTCATTCTAGCCCTCTTTGCAAGCAGGTTGGCTTCTACACTTATTACACCCCTCCTCATTTCTTCCAATGTAGCAGGATCTCTCTCTCTAAGCCAATAAACCATTTTTGGGTCAAAACCATCTGGGAAATTAACCAGGGCTAAGCCTTGTGGGGGTTTCATGTGATTAGGAAGTGTTTTATAAACACCATTGAACCTAGTGCAGTAGCCTTGGACACTCTCTCCAACATTCGTCTTGATGTTTTCATATTCTGACAAGATTTGAAGAGGGTTTTTGTTAACTTCCCATCTATTTATGAACAACTGGTGAAAAGCAGGGAGGTCATGTATTTTATGAGGATTCAAGCCCTTAAGCCATTTTCATACTTCTCCTCCCAAACTTTGTGTGAACATCCTCAACTTGACACTTTCATCATCTATCTCTTGAAAGTAAAAACAATCATTCATTCTATCAACATGTTGTTGAGTAGTAGCAGGACCAGTACCATTAAATTGTGGAATTTTGGATTGATAATCCTATGGCATGGGTATCAAAGGTGGTGCTAGGGCCAATGGATCATATTCGACTTCCATGATTTATTCTGGAGTAACCCAAGGGGGATTGACAGGAGGAGGGTTGACAAGGTGAGGTGGAGGATTAAATGGAGGAAGGTGGAAAGTGGGTGTATGAGTGGTGGTTTGGGCACTATGGTGGGAAATGTTCAAGGAAGTGGTAGGAGCTATAAACATACCTAGATGGGTTGAAGGAGGATGAGCGAACATGGAAATAACAGAGGGAGCTGTTGTTGTCAAAGAAAATAATTCTATAGATTGTTGAAGGTAGGCATCATCGACAGTTGATGTGAGTCCTACTACCAGATCTTGAAGGGATTCGAAGTGTTAGAGAAGCTGAAGGTCATCTTGGGTGGACGTGGAACCTTCCCCAAATAGACTCTATTATAGGATATATGGGTCAAAAACTATCTCGGTTGTCCAATTAAGAGATTTAGTCCTAAATAAGCTTTGTTCAAAATGTAAATCGAACTAGATGTCCTGCAAGGTTACAAGGTTTCCATGGAGGGAACTTGCTCTATGAATGGATTTTCCACCAGTTTGACTCTCAGTTCTGGGTTTTTTCTTAGTATTTTCTTTGGATTTTCAAATATTCCAAGAGGATTTGGTTCAGGATGAGATCTGGTAAGGATTCTTCTATGAGCCATAATTTATACCTGGAGCGCAGACAGGCAGAGTATTTTGTAAAAGAGATGAAAAAAAATCTTGGGATTTACTCTAGCATACAATGTTTTGAGTGAGGTTTCTGAGTTCAAATGAAATATTAGGATTTTCAATAAATCCCCCGTATGGTCACCATTATGTTGTGGCTCTGTAATTTATAAGATTGGCAAGAATAAACTATAAAGGAAAAAATCAAACCACTTTGGAATCTAGGACCTAGCTTTCCTAGACTCATAGGGGGCTATCTCTATTTGTGATTTAAATTTATATTTAATGTTATGAATATTGATGTTAGGCTATTTATAGTGATGGTGAAAATTGGTTGTTTTGATTGATTTTTTTGGTTCAATGAGTAGGTCTACAGAAGCTAATCCATTAGGCTATGGATTCAAAAGGGTTGGTTTGTGACATCAATTTTTCAAGAGAATCTCAGGGCAAGCTAACTGTACTAATTGGATCTCCAAGGTAGCATGAATTATGATATGGAGAAAATACTGATAGTCAGTAATGATTCAAGAATAGTTAAGAATTATTTAACTAGTCTTCAAAAGAAAACATTCAGATGGTAAATATAAGCAAAGTTAAGGTGCTACGACAACAAATCTTAATCTAAAATTTTTGTTTTACAATCAGATGAATAGATGTATAGGGAGGAAAATAGTGGAAACAAATTTAACACATAGAAGTAGCACATCACCATTTAACACAGCTCAAGTATCCTGTAAATGGTCTTTTATTATTAATGCCGAGCTCCAAAAAATTACAGCGTTCCAATACAATAGTTCTTACAAAGCAGGGTGCAACAAGGTCCAACCCCTGATACTGCCAATGCAAGAAGTATTTAACTAAAAACTACATCAGTTTCCTTATCTCCTTTAGGAACTTTTTCATTAATTACAATTAATCAAAACTACACAAGTGTGGCCGTGCAAGGCCCGAACAAAATACCTCTGAGAAAACACTGCCTATGGAACTAACTTCGACAACTCTTCATGAATCCAAAAACTTTGGCGGCTCCTCATGAATCCAAAAGTAAGTAGAAGGTGGTTGTGGTGTTCATGGAGAGGCAACGATGGGTCTCTCTGAAATCTCGTTCTATTTTTGGGTCGCCTTTGCTGGATCATTAAATATGATGCACTCCTCGTGATGTTTCGTCGATCGGTGGTTATGCTAATGTGTTCACTGTGCCTTGTCAATATTGGTACATGAACAATTTTGCCCACTCCTTCTTACATGGAATTATCATCCCTATGACCTGTTGATATAATTTATACACCATTGTGTATCCTCTTAAAGTTGGCCTGGTGAGGAAAACATGCTTCAGCTCATGTTGCATAAAGATGTCATTTCTGAAGAGATCTAAGACTACTTTTCTAGTCATGTTTCCTTTGATGTTGGAGGATTTGGTGGTGTCTTTAGGTGTCTCCCTTAGCTTGGTCATATAACCTCCCTTTTGGACCACTTTTTTATTAATCACATACACTGAGGGAAACCCTTTTTCCCTGAAGGGCTCAATTCTGTTTAAGAATTTGTTGATGGCTATGTCCAGTTCGTGGCACTTTTCCTTTAGTTCTCTCACCAAATTACTCTTAGTGAGGACCCTTTTCACCTATAATATGGTCGTCGTTATGTCCTACATGTCCAACTCTTGAAGCTCATAAAGGGTTTTTGAGTTCAATAATTTTATATTTTAGGGGCTGCGATTGGCATATTTCTGATTTCCTCATTTTCTTTTTCAATAGCCACCATGCACTTTTCAATCAACTCTTGTTCAAAGATGATGTGGATGGAGTGCCAGATTTCATGAACTAACTCTATGATAGTGCCCCAAATTATCAGCTTCATTTGGCCTAGAATGCTGCTGCCTGAAAATTCCTTCTCTGCCTTTTTCTTTGTGTTGGGTCCCTTACCCAAGCCTTTTTGCCAGCACTCACTTTCCTTCACAAAACATCCTAGCTACAAATAACCCTCAACCTTAAATAATTTCGAATTAACCTGTGAACTGCCTCATGTCTGGTCTATGAATCACATTTTTACAATCCAATCGTTATACGTTATAAGCCTCCTTTGTTCTCCAATGTGATTTAACAAAGGGAAAACCATATACACCAAGACTTGAAATCATTTAGGCTTCAACATTGACCTACATTGCATCCACTTCATTATCACATTTCACACTTCAGTGTTTCAATATGGTTCTTGAGTACTTATCCTCCTGAGCTTGCGAATTGCGATATCTGATTTGGTCCCACCACCGAACTTCAGTTCCTTTAGATTTTCTCTTTGAACTATATTGCGTTAGCTCCTCGTATCGCATCTCAGAATTCTTGGTGGTTTTGTGTTATATTCACCACTTCCAGCTAATGTGATTTCTTCATACAAAGACCTTATTCTAGATTTGAAATCCTTTTCAATTTAACTCTAAAAGTACATCGCATGCACCCCTTATCGCATTTCAAAATTTCCTACTTGGTTCATGAGTGTGACTCCTCCTGATCTTTGATATTTGCGATTGGGTCCCACTTGAATTTATAGAAACATCTCTATCACATATTTATATTGCATGTTTCTTATCGCAAAGTTACTCGATATTTGGATATTAACCTCTTGTGATTTTTTATTTGTGATATGCGGGCCAGGTCCACGTCATATCTATGTCATCATGACACATCACCTTGCTACGTCACTGCCACATCACTACCTACTTCTTCTTCCGTACTTCGCATTTCACAATTTCTTGTGTCTATGTGGTTTTGTGATCATCATTCTGTTACGATTTGCAATATGAGATCAGGCCCTTCACATGCGATTGTGACTTTTAATAAAGCCTCTGAACACTGTTCTGAACGTGAAATTATGGAAATTTACCTGACTCTTCCTGGAGATCTGCACGCACCTTTGTGCACTACTCTGAACACAAACTAGCCTGACTTAACCCGTGTGTTGATGACTTTCTCCATTTTCTAAACGCTTTCATTATGTGTCTTAGCACGTTCACGTCTTGATTCAATAAGTTTACGACTTGACCCAGGCTTGCTGCCTTTGCTACCTTTGCTTCCTTTTCTTTAGATAATGATTCTACTGCTCCTCCTTGCCTCTTTTTTGCACCTCTTCCTCTTTTTTCTCCTCCACTTAACTTTTTCCTTCTTTGACTTATGCTCCTTCATACTCTAGCTGATCCTGATCTGCTCCTTTGTTCTTAATGATAACTATGGTACTGCTCCTTTCTGTTCCTTTGCCATCAATGACAATATTTCCAACACTGATATACCAAGATTAAACAATTTGGAAAATTCTCATTTTCTAACCTATGAATAAAAATTCAAAATTGTACAATCATGCTTAAACTGTATGATTGAACAAACCTTTCCAAAGAGTAGTGGCATTTTGATTTGCATCACTTTCAAGACTATTCATTTTTTGTGGGGTTTTTTTTTCCTTTTTTAACACCGTCTTTTATTTCTTCTTTTATTTGTTTCTTTTCTGTTCTTTATAAATGCTATGAATATTGAAATATATATATGAAAAACCACAAGGAAGAAATATTCAGTTACCATGTGATATTGTAAATTACAGTACTCTAACACCTTTTACACTGATGAATGAGAGGGTTAGCACTTATCAGGAAGAGATCGTCCACATAGAGAACCAGAATGAGAGTCTTTTCTCTATCAACCTTGAAGTAAAGGTTTAGATCAAAAATACTTCGAGTGAAGCCCAACTTCATCAAGTAGCTATCTATCCCATCGTACCAAGTCCTGGGGGCTTTCTTCAACCCATAAATGGATTTCTTCAACCTACATACATGAGAGTCTCTATCCTCGACTTTGAACCCCAGAGGTTGCTCCACATACATCTCTTCCTTTATTGAACCATGCACAAAAGTGATCTTCACATCCATATGATCGAGACTCCATCCTTGCATGGAAGCAAGGGAAATAATAGATCATATGGTGTTATAACAGGCCACATGTGAAAATATATCATCATAATCTATGCCTTCCTTTTGAGAGACACCTCGGGAAATGAATCTTGCCTTGTACTTTTCAACAGTACCATTAGATCGATGCTTGATCTTATAGATCCATTTAGAAGTTTTTAGGGTCCTATAATAATAGGGTTAATAAATTTTGAATTGAATTTGATAGTCTTGTAAATATGTACATACCTTGCTTTCTGCAAGTTGTTTTCCCATATTTTAAAAAAATAAAAAATAATAAAAAATGAAAAAGAGGGTAAAAAGTCCTAAAAGAAAAATCAAAGGACTTAGAAAATATAGGCCCCAAAAGAAAAAGAGATAAAATCAGACTTGAAAGTGAGAAAATCCAAATTCCGCTACTTTTAATTTACTGCAAGAATAATGATTATGTGTAGAGTGTTAATAAATGCCATAATCCATGATCAGTTAAATAGTTTAATCTTAACTTTTCATGTTTCAATTTCACGTTTTAGTTGGTGAATAAAGATTTTTCAAACAGTTTAAACTTAAAAAAACATTATATAGATAGAGAATAATGAGGATGTCAACAGTTTAATTTGAGCCCTCGGATGAAATAAGGTAGACTTAAATAGTTCTATGCTTCGAAAGAAAAATGTTTTAAGGTTGCAAGCCTAAACAAACCTACAAAATGAAGAAAAAATGTTAGAAATAAAGTTGGGTAGGTAGAAAGCAATTAAGAAATCATGTAAATAAGACATCATTGGGAAAAATTGTTGGGAAAAATACTGAGAGGAGGGGGGGGGGGGGGCGG
This sequence comes from Pinus albicaulis, assembly GCA_034641835.2. Lineage (NCBI taxonomy): Eukaryota > Viridiplantae > Streptophyta > Pinopsida > Pinales > Pinaceae > Pinus > Pinus albicaulis. Next base: position 1,438,971,039 of record CM076582.1, on the reverse strand, counting down.
AGAATCAGTATTTAGGGCATACTCAAACTTTTTACTTTTTCATTCCTTCTAAAACCCATATGCTACTTTCCTGATACATACTCGCGTATATACGCGGATACCCTTTATGAAACTCGCGTATACACAGAGATCTAATTATGCCATTAATTCTTCACTTATATCATTTCATCATTCATTCATCAGATGTTGAATAAACAGTAAACATGTGTAGTAAGAACAGAATAAACCATCACACATAAGCATCACACATGAACACCATGATTTTAGGTGGAAACCCAAGTCGGGAGAAAACCACCGCTACCGTTGCTCAGCTTTCAATATTTTATTATAAAGAAAACATCTTACAACTTATGTACTGGTGCAGACTCATACCAATACGCAGGCACCCACCTACGCTCGTTTACCAGCCTCTCCTGGAAGGGAGCACCAACCCCCTGCTCTCGTTTACCAGCCTCTCCTGGGAGGGAGCTACAACGCCCTGACTGAAGGCTACAACCCTCAGCACCTCTTTGGACCATGTTTCATCAATTTTCACACTAGATCCAACCCACACACTTAAGCTCAGGGAACATTCATCAAACCAACCACTTTCTCTATAGCAGCATAATCAATCTTTGTAAAACTCAGATCATCATAGAAAGATAGCAGTAATACATCAGAAACAGATATCAGCAAGACATCAGAACAGATCAGACATCTCACAACTTACGAAAACCCTAGTTTATCATACGTTCTTTTCTTTCACTGATCCTGCGTATATACGCGCCTTCGACCATACAAACCCGCGTATACTTCTGTACATATTACAGAACTAATTTCTCTGCCCATACGTGCTTTCTCTTCAGCAAACCTGCGTATATATGCTCTTCCTCTGCAGCGAAATAGCGTATGGTTCTTCATACATTTAGGTCATTGCAATTCTTCAGAACAGATACATCACACAGATTTTACCCTTTACTTTAGACAGATGTTCGCCTCATCTCAGATCTAATCATTCCATAAACAGATCTAGCAATTACAAATACATTTCAGATCTAGATACCCTTCTTCATCATTTTCATCATTGGTGCATAATGCATTCAGATCTATGATTCAACTGTAACCCTTTCCATTCAGATATACTTCATAGAGAAGTATTCATTCAAGCTCAGACATCTTGCACACACACTCCTAATTTGCACAATGAATTTCTTCTCCTTATATAGGTTTACCCTTTTTCAATACCATGAGCCAAAACCACATTACTTCCAATGGTATTCCTGTACGGGGTCACATAGACGAATCATTACTCAATACAATGGGTCAATACCATGGTGGTTACCCCTGGTTTTGTACTTTATGAGCGCTTTTTCCCATACGCGACTTGGCACGTTATTTCCTACGTGCATACGCGACTTCTCCTAGACAAATCCGCGTATGCCTTGAGACATACTCTTTTCATCATAGATCTCGCACATACTGAATTCCTTTCTTCATTAACTTCTGTACTTACTGTAGATACATCAGATTTACATCATTTAACAAGTTCATCAAAACATATTCTATCAAGCACACCTTCATCAAGTAGGTTGCCATCATCTTCATCAAGTGGGTTGCCATTCAAGGACAACACTCTATCAATTGGGTTGCATCAAGGACAACACTCTGCATCATATTGCAAAAAATATCCCCCTTTGGACTTGATGTCAACCACGATGGTGTTTGATCACTACAACAGATAGATACATTAAGAATACAATGACACCATGTCACTCTTCACATTCTTTGGCACCATTATTTTCCTTTATTCAAACACCATGTCACTCTCCCCCTTTGACATCAACGGTAAAGGGCGGATCAAAACCAACACAAGGTTTTTTTCCTCATGTAGAAGGAAGCGTTCTGCAGATCTGTTGTTCACTAAAGTGACCAAGCTCCCCTTGAGCTTATGTTGAATATTCAAACATAGTTTTTAATGAAGTACATGACTCTATGACCTTCCTATCACCAAATACTGATACTTACATCAAAGATCCAACCAAGTGGATTTACATATGAGACTCAAGTACCCAACCAAGTGGGTTTACACATTTTGACTCATCTACCCAACCAAGTGGGTTTACATATTTTGACTCAACTACCCAACCAAGTGGGTTTACAAATTTTGACTCAACTTCTGTAAGTGGATTTACATAATTGACCGAGCCCTTTACATGACTGAATATTACAATTTACATCATAGGTCATAGCCTTTTCATCAAATTACACATATGAATTTTTATAACCAATATCAAAAATACCTCAAGAGAGATCATAATTCAGAATCATCATAATGCCAAAAATGCATTATACTCAGCAAGACCAATGCTCCCCCTAAAGCTGTGCATCCAATGCATCCTTTCCATATGGCCAAGGCTCCTCCTTAACTTGTGCAACCTGAACACCTTCAACAACAAGTCATCAGCAACAAACTCTGTGTGATCTGTCCATATCTCTGAATCATAAGACTTCCATCTCATCCAACAGATACTCTTCATTAAGTAACAATCTGGGCTCATCCATGATCTTCAACATAATAAACCAAGTATCATATCATCATTATTTAGAACTGAGAAAATAAGTTGATACAGAGTCAATAATACAGTTATTAACAGTCAGACTGATGCTCCCCCTGAACCTCTGCTCCAGATCATTAGCTATCATATAAATTCTCTTATCATCAATGCATACGCGACTGTGTCTACTGGAACTCGCGTGTATACGTGAATTTTTTTCATCTAACCCACGTATGGAAAGTGAAATATAGAAAATTTCACACCTTCATCTCCCGCTGCAATTGTACCTTATGTTCCTGTATTTTCTTCACACCAGATGAACTGTCAGCAATACACATACTCAGAATTACCAAAACAATCATGGAAATCACCATACATCGCTCCCCCTATGACGATACATTACAAAACCCTATAATGTATCTCACATCACTTCTGCATTCATTAAGAGAAGTAAGCTTCAGACACTGATGACTGCAGTAGGGTCAGTATTCCCTACATTTCTGACCGTTCCTCCTTCTTTCTCCAGCTTTGCTTGAAAATTCTTATTGTGGGATGGAAATTGTCCAATTTCTTAGATCTATTCATCCTGCATTCTTTTTCCACATGTCCATATTTGTTATAGGCATAACATCTTGCATGACCAGAAAAGTAAGCATAAGAATCATAATGTGTTTATCTGTTCTTCCTTCTATTGCAATCAGCTGCTTTGTGACCATACTTGTTGCATGAGAAACAATATCCCTTGAGGCAACCAGAGTACCTTTCTGAATAGAATCTGTTTGATTGTGACTGAAATGATCTGCTCCTGCAATTTTCTGCAACATGCCCATAATAATGACATTTAAAGCATTCAACATTATTGAATGATTTTCTTTGAGAATTCATGATTGTAGGTTGCCGTTTTGTCTCTTTCACCACTTCAGGTTTTTCTTTGACATCCTTTGAATCTTTAGCACTTCCTTGTGAACTAGATTCTCCTTTAATTGATTCATGAAAAACCAGACCAAGTTTGATAGAAGGAGACATTTGACTACTAAGAAGAGATTCTAAATCTGAATGATTCTTAGTAGATTTAGATTCTCCTTGTTGTAGTGATCAAACACCATCGTGGTTGCGATCAAGTCCAAAGGGGGATATTTTTGGCAATATGATGCAGAGTGTTGTGCTTGATGGCAACCCACTTGATGAAGATGATGGCAACCTACTTGATGAAGGTGTGCTTGATAGAATATGTCTTGATGAACTTGTTCAATGATGTAAATCTGATGTATCTACAGTAAGTACAGAAGTTAATGAAGAAAGGAATTCAGTATGTGCTAGATCTATGATGAAAAGAGTATGTCTCAAGGCATACACGGATTTGTCTAGGAGAAGTCGCGTATGCACGCGGGAAAAATACTGAGAGGGGGGGTGAATAATTATTTAGGGCATACTCAAAATTTTTACTTTTTCATTCCTTCTAAAACCCATACGCTACTTTCCTGATACAGACTCACGTATATACGCGGATACCCTTTATGAAACTCGTGTATACACAGAGATCTAATTATGCCATTAATTCTTCACTTATATGATTCCATCATTCATTCATCAGATGTTCAATAAACAGTAAACATGTAAATTAAGAATAGAATAAACCATCACACATAAGCATCACACATGAACACTAGGATTTTAGGTGGAAACCCAAGTCGGGAGAAAACCACCACTGCCATTGCTCAACCTTCAATATTTTATTATAAAGAAAACATCTTACAACTTATGTACTGGCGCAGACTCATACCAGTACGCAGGCACCCACCTGTGCTCGTTTGCCAGCCTCTCCTGTAAGGGAGCACCAACCCCCTGCTCTTGTTTACCAGCCTCTCCTGGAAGGGAGCTACAACCCCCTGACTGAAGGCTACAACCCTCAGCACCTCTTTAGACCAGGTTTCATCAATTTTCACACTGGATCCAACCCACACACTTAAGCTCAAGGAACATTCATCAAACCAACCACTTGCTCTATAGCAGCATAATCAATCTTTGTAAGACCCAGATCATCATAGACAGATAGCAATAATACATCAGAAACAGATATCAGCAAGACAACAGAACAGATCATACATCTCACAACTTCAGCAAACCCTAGTTTATCATACGCGTTTTTCTTTCACTGATCCTGCGTATATATGCGTCTTCAACCATACAAACCCACGCATACTTCTATACATATTACAGAACTAATTTCTCTGCCCATACGCGCTTTCTCTTCAGCAAACCCGCGTATATACGCGCTTCCTCTACGGAAAACTAGCGTATGGTTCTTCAGACATTTAGGTCATTGCAATTCTTCAGAATAGATACATCACACAAATTTTACCCTTTACTTCAGACAGATGTTCGCCTCATCTTAGATCTAATCATTCCATAAACAGATCTAGCAAGTACAAATACATTTCAGATCTAGATACCCTTCTTCATCATTTTCATCATTGGTGCATCATGCATTCAGATCTATCATTCAACTGTAACCCTTTCCATTCAGATATACTTCAGAGAGAAGTATTCATTCAAGCTCAGACATCTTGCACACACACTCCTAATTTTCACAATGAATTTCTTCTCCTTATATAGGTTTACCATTTTTCAATACCATGAGCCAAAACCACATTACTTCCGATGGTATTCCTGGACAGGGTCACATAGATGAATCATTACTCAATACAATGGGTCAATACCATGGTGGTTACCCCTGGTTTTGTACTTTTGAGTGCTTTTGCCCATATGCGACTTGTAACGTTATTTCCCGCGTGCATACGCGACTTCTACTAGACAAATCCGCGTATGCCTTGAGACATACTCTTTTCATCATAGATCTAGCACATTTTGAACTCCTTTCTTCATTACCTTCTGTACTCTTTGTAGATACATCATATTTACATCATTTAACAAGTTCATCAAGACATATTCTATCAAGCACAACTTCATCAAGTAAGTTGCCATCATCTTCATCAAGTGGGTTGCCATTCAAGGAAAACACTCTATCAAGTGGGTTGCCATCAAGGACAACACTCTGCATCATATTGCCAACAAAAATTACTAATTTCCCCTCCCTTATAAGTATTCAATATTCTAAACTATCAGTCAAAAAGGCTCAGAGCATTTCTCTAACTTTTGTTGGGACCGAACCCAAGGCTCGATGACTGGTTAGTTAAAAATATTGTGTTCTTATGTTAAACCCACATTAATCAACATTTACCCTTCATTCATACATCAAAAACCCCTTTTTCTAAGTAAAGGCACATTCTTACTTAGTAAAATTGTAACCCTAAAATAATTAACTTCATCCCTTCAAAAGCATTCATAAAGCCCCAAAAATACACTTTGCCTAAGTTAAAGTGTAAAATGTTAAAAAAGACAACACTGCTTTGCTTTTTCTATCATATACACTTTTCTTGGAGATAAAATGTGTTTTATTTACTTTTCACTACCTTTTCATATCAACTTTTAACATATTTTTATTAAAACCCTAATTTTACCTTCCCGTAGATATTAATTCCCTTATATTTAAAATACCCAAAAACCCACTATTTTAGCTTTTAAGACCAAATTCTTTTATCCCCACGTGCATAAATAAAAACCCCAACTAAAATCCATTTGGTCTAAATCCCTAAATACTGATTCAGCCCCCCCCCCTCTCAGTATTTTTCCCAATAATTGGTATCAGAGGAGGTCCTTCTGCAGAAGCTTGATCGCTTGAAGGAGATCCGTTGCAATGGGAAAGAAGCAAAAGAAGAAGGCTACTCAAAGCAAGGAGATGGCTTAAAAAACATGTATTGCAGAAATTGAAGAAGATGAATCAGGTAGTGATTGGGGTTCTTGTGATAATCTTCTTTGTGCAAACAATGGTGAAGATAGTGAAAATAATGCTATGGACCTAGAAGAAGTTATCAAATATCAACAAAGAATATTTAATGAGAAGGAATCTATCTACAAAGATTTGATCTCTAGACTAAAAAGGATGTTCGATGATGTATCCAATCGAAGTAAAGGACTTGAAGAAGATATGGAAAAATCAAATAAGAAAAATGAAAAACTTGAAGCTGAAATCATCTCTCTTAAGGAAGATCCAAAAATATCAAAGAAGAAGATTGCTGGACTTGAAGCAGAAAACATCTCTCTCAAAACAGATCTGGAAAAATCAAATAAGAAGAATGAAGAACTTGAAGCAAAATTCATCTCTCTGAAAGCAGATCTCGAAGCATCGAATAAGAAGAATGAAGAACTCTTACAAACTTTTGAAGAACAAGAAAAAGGGTTCAAAGAAGAGATATAGAATCATTCATATTTAGAGGGAAAAATACTGAGAGAGGGGGGGGGGGGTGAATCAGTATTTAGGGCATACTCAAAATTTTTACTTTTTCATTCCTTCTAAAACCCATACGCTACTTTCCTAATACATACTCACGTATATACGCAGATGCTGTTTATGAAACTCGCGTATACACAGAGATCTAATTATGCAGATTATTCTTCACTTATATCATTCCATCATTCATTCATTAGATGTTCAATAAATAGTAAACATGTGTAGTAAGAGCAGAATAAATCATCACACATAACCATCACACATGAACACCAGGATTTTAGGTGGAAACCCAAGTCGGGAGAAAACTACCGTTGTCGTTGCTCAGCCTTCAATATTTTATTATAAAGAAAACATCTTACAACTTATGTACTGGCGCAGACTCATACCAGTACGCAGACACCCACCTGCGCTCGTTTACCAGCCTCTCTGAGGCTCACCAACCCTGCTCTTGTTTACCGACCTCTCACGGAAGGGAGCTACAACCCACGAATGAAGGCTCTGACCCTCGGCACCTCTTTGGACCACGTTTCATCAATTTTCACCTTTGGATCCATACACTTAAGCTAAAGGAACGTTCATCAAACCAACCGCTTGCTCTCTCGTAGCATAATCAATCTTTGTAAAACCCCGGATCATCGTGAGCCAGGATAGCAATAATACATGGAAACGCTGTAGAAAAGGACTTGTGATTCGACATGCAGCCCGACCAAACCCTAGTTTATCATACGCGCTTTTCTTTCACTGATCCTGCGTATATACGCGTCTTCGACCATACAAACCCGCGTATACTTCTGTACATATTACAGAACTAATTTATCTGCCCATACGCGCTTTCTCTTCAGCAAACCCACGTATATACGCACTTCCTCTGCGGCAAACTAGCGTATGGTTCTTCAGACATTTAGGTCATTGCAATTCTTCAGAACAGATACATCACACAAATTTTACCCTTTACTTCAGACAGATGTTCGCCTCATCTCAGATCTAATCATTCCATAAACAGATCTAGCAAGTACAAATACATTTCAGATCTAGATACCCTTCTTCATCATTTTCATCATTGGTGCATCATGCATTCAGATCTATCATTCAACTGTAACCCTTTCCATTCAAATATACTTCAGAGAGAAGTATTCATTCATGCTCAGACATCTTGCACACACACTCCTAATTTGCACAATGAATTTCTTCTCCTTATATAGGTTTACCCTTTTTCAATACCATGAGCCAAAACCACATTACTTCAAATGGTATTCCTGGACGGGGTCACATAGATGAATCATTACTCAATACAATGGGTCAATACCATGGTGGTTACCCCTGGTTTTGTACTTTATGAGCGCTTTTTCCCATACGCGACTTGGCACGTTATTTCCTACGTGCATACGCGACTTCTCCTAGACAAATCCGCGTATGCCTTGAGACATACTCTTTTCATCATAGATCTAGCACATACTGAATTCCTTTCTTCATTAACTTCTGTACTTACTGTAGATACATCAGATTTACATCATTTAACTAGTTCATCAAGACATATTCTATCAAGCACACCTTCATCAAGTAGGTTGCCATCATCTTCATCAAGTGGGTTGCCATTCAGGGACAACACTCTATCAAGTGGGTTGCATCAAGGACAACACTCTGCATCATATTGCCAAAAATATCCCCCTTTGGACTTGATGGAAACCACGATGGTGTTTGATCACTACAACAGATAGATGCATTAAGAATACAATGACACCATGTCACTCGCCACATTCTTTGGCACCATTATTTTCCTTTATTCAAACACCATGTCACTCTCCCCCTTTGACATCAAGGGTAAAGGGCGGATCAAAACCAACACAAGGTTTTTTTCCTCATGTAGAAGGAAGCGTTCTGCAGATCTATTGTTCACTAAAGTGACCAAGCTCCCCCTGAGCTCATGTTGAATATTTAAACATAGTTTTTAATGAAGTACATGACTCTATGACCTTCCTATCACCAAAGACTGATACTTACATCAAAGATCCAACCAAGTGGATTTACATATGAGACTCAAGTACCCAACCAAGTGGGTTTACACATTTTGACTCATCTACCCAACCAAGTGGGTTTACATATTTTGACTCAACTACCCAACCAAGTGGGTTTACATATTTTGACTCAACTACCCAACAAAGTGGGATTAAAAAATGAAGAGGTCCTTACGTGACTGAATATTACAATTTTACATCATAGGTCTCATCATGACCTTTTCATCAAATTACAAATATGACTTTTCATGACAAATACCAGAAAGACCTCAAGAAAGAGATCATTTTTTAGAATCATCATAATGCCAACAATGCATTATACTCAGCAAGACAAATTCTCCCCATGAAGCTGTGCATCCAATGCATCCTTTCCATATGGCCAAGGCTCCACCTTAACTTGTGCAACCTGAACACCTTCAATAGCAAGTCATCAGCAACAAACTCTGCATGATTTGTCCATATCTCTGAATCATAAGACTTCCATCTCATCCAACAGATACTCTTCATCAAGTAAAAATTCGAGCTCATCCATGATCTTCAACATAAGAAACCAAGTATCATATCATCATTATTTAGAACTGAGAAAATAAGTTGATACAGAGTCAATAATACAATTATTAACAGTCAGACTGATGCTCACCCTGAACCTCTGCTCCAGATCTTCAGCTATCATATAAATTCTCTTATCATCAATGCATACGCGACTATGTCTGATGGAACTCGCGTGTATACGCGACTTTGTTTCATCGAACCCGCGTATGGAAAGTGAAATATAGAAAATTTCACACCTTCATCTCCCCCTGCAATTGTACCTTCTGTTCCTGTCTTTTCTTCACACCAGATGCACTGTCAGAAATACACATACCAAAACAATCATGGAAATCACCATACATCGCTCCCCCTGTGATGATACATTCACATCATTCCTACAGTCAATAAGAGAAGTAAACTTCAGAAGTGGATGACTACAGTAGGGTCAGTATTCCCTACGTTTCTGACCGGTCCTCCTTCTTTTTCCAGCTTTCCTTGAAACTTCTTATTGCGGGCTGGAAGTTATCCAATTTCTCATATCTGTTCATCCTACATTCTTTTTCCACATGTCCATACTTGTTACAAGCATAACATCTTATGTGACCAGAAAAGTAAGCATAAGGATCATAGTGTGTTCTTCTATTCTTTCTTCTATTGCAATCAGCTGCTTTATGCCCATACTTGTTGCATGAAAAACAATATCCCTTGAAGCCACCAGAGTACCTTTCTGAATAGAATCTGTTTGATTGTGACTGAAATGATCTGCTTCTGCAATTTGCTGCAACATGCCCATAATTATGACATTTAAAGCATTCAACATTATTGAATGATTTTCTTTGAGAATTCATGATTGTAGGCTGGCCTTTAGTTTCTTTCAACACTTCAGGTTTTGCTTTGACATCCTTTGAATCTTTAGAACTATCTTGCGAGCTAGATTCTCCTTTGACAGTTTCATGAAAACCAAGACCAAGTTTAATAGCAAGAGACCTTTGATTACTAAGAAGAGATTCTAAATCTGAATGATTCTTAGTAGATTTAGATTCTCCTTGTTGTAGTGATCGAACACCATCGTGGTTGCCATCAAGTCCAAAGGGGGAGATTGTTGGCAATATGATGTTGAGTGTTGTCCTTGATGGCAGCCCACTTGATGAAGATGATGGCAACCTACTTGATGAAGTTGTCCCTGATGGAATATGTCTTGATGAACTTGTTAAATGATGTAAATCTGATGTATATACAATGAGTACAGAAGGTAATGATGGAAGGAATGTCAGTATGTGCTAGAACATGATGAAAAGAGTATGTCTCAAAGCATACGCGGATTTGTCTAGGAGAAGTCGCGTGTGCGAGGCGAAGAAAAATGCGAGAGGGGGGGGTGGGGTGAATCATTATTTAGGGCAAACTAAAACTTTTTACTTTATCATGCTCTAAAACCCATACGCTACTTTGCTGAAGACAAGTAGCGTATACACGTGAATAGCCTTCATAAAACTCGCGTATACACAGAGATCTAATTATACCATTAATTCTTCACTTATATCATTCCATCATTCATTCATTAGATGTTCTATAAACAGTAAACATGTGCAGTAAGAACAGAATAAACCATCACACATAAGCATCACACATGAACACCAGGATTTTAGGTGGAAACCCAAGTCGGGAGAGAACCACCGCTGCAGTTGCTCAGCCTTCAATATTTTATTATAGAGAAAACATCTTACAACATATGCGGCGAGACTCACATACCGGTGCGCGAGGCACCACTGCGGCTGCGTTTACTGACCTCTCCTGTGAGAGCACCAACCCTGCTCTTGTTTACCGACCTCTTACGGAAGGGCTACAACCCACGGCCGGAAGTCTACAACCTCGACACCTCTTTGGACCACATTTCATCAATTTTCTTTGGATCCAACCCACACACTTAAAAGCTCAAGGAACATTCATCAAACCAACCACTTGCTCTGTAGCGGCATAATCAATCTTTGTAAAACCCGGATCATGTAGAAAGATAACATATTCCCCTTGACTTAGATATCAGCAAGATAGCAGAACAGATCATACATTTCACAACTTCAGCAAACCCTAGTTTATCATATGCGCTTTTCTTTCATTGATCCTGCGTATATACGCGCCTTCGACCATACAAACCTGCGTATACTTCTGTACATATTACAGAACTAATTTCTCTGCCCATACGTGCTTTCTCTTCAGAAACCCTCGTATATACGCGCTTCCTCTGCGGCGAACTAGCGTATGGTTCTTCAGACATTTAGGTCATTGCAATTCTTCAGAATAGATACATCACACAAATTTTACCCTTTACTTCAGACAGAGGTTCTCCTCATCTTCGATCTAATCATTCCATTAACAGATCTAGCAAGTACAAATACATTTCAGATCTAGATACCCTTCTTCATCATTTTCTTCATTGGTGCATCATGCATTCAGATCTATCATTCAAATGTAACCCTTTCCATTCAGATATACTTCTGAGAGAAGTATTCATTCCAGCTCGGACATCTTGCACCCACGTTCATTATTTTCACAATGAATTTCTTCTCCTTATATAGGTTTACCCTTTTTCAATACCATGAGCCAAAACCACATTACTTCCGATGGTATTCCTGGACGGGGTCACATAGACGAATCATTACTCAATACAATGGGTCAATACCATGGTGGTTACCCCTGGTTTTGTACTTTATGAGTGCTTTTTCCCATACGCAACTTGGCACGTTATTTCCCGCGTGCATACACGACTTCTCCTAGACAAATCCGCGTATGCCTTGAGACATACTCTTTTCATCATAGATCTAGCACATACTGAATTCCTTTCTTCATTAACTTCTTTACTTACTGTAGATACATCAGATTTACATCATTTAACAAGTTCATCAAGACATATTCTATCAAGCACACCTTCATCAAGTAGGTTGCCATCATCTTCATCAAGTGGGTTGCCATTCAAGGAAAACACTCTATCAAGTGGGTTGCCATCAAGGACAACACTCTGCATCATATTGCCAACAAAAATTACTAATTTCCCCTCCCTTATAAGTATTCAATATTCTAAACTATCAGTCAAAAAGGCTCAGAGCATTTCTCTAACTTTTGTTGGGACCAAACCCAGGGCTTGATGACTGGTTAGTTAAAAATATTGTCTTCTTATGTTAAACCCACATTAATCAACATTTACCCTTCATTCATACATCAAAAACCCCTTTTTCTAAGTAAAGGCACATTCTTACTTAGTAAAATTGTAACCCTAAAATAATTAACTTCATCCCTTCAAAAGCATTCATAAAGCCCCAAAAATACACTTTGCCTAAGTTAAAGTGTAAAATGTTAAAAAAGACAACGCTGCTTTGCTTTTTCTATCATATACACTTTTCTTGGAGATAAAATGTGTTTTATTTACTTTTCACTACCTTTTCATATCAACTTTTAACATATTTTAATTAAAACCCTAACTTTACCTTCCCGTAGATATTAATTCCCTTATATTTAAAATACCTAAAAACCCACTATTTTAACTTTTAAGACCAAAGTCTATCATCCCCACGTGCATAAATAAAAACCCCAACTAAAATCCCTTTGGTCTAAATCCCTAAATACTGATTCACCCCCCCCCCACCCCGCCCTCTCAGTATTTTTCCCAACAATTGGTATCAGAGGAGGTCCTTCTGCAGAAGTTTGATCGCTTGAAGGAGATCCGTCACAATGGGAAAGAAGCAAAAGAAGAAGGCTACTCAAAGCAAGGAGATGGCTGAAAAAACATGTATAGCAGAAATTGAAGAAGATGAATCAGGTAGTGATTGGGGTTCTTGTGATAATCTTCTTTGTGCAAACAATGGTGAAGATAGTGAAAATAATGCTATGGACCTAGAAGATGTTATAAAATATCAACAAAGAATATTTAATGAGAAGGAATCTGTCTACAAAGATTTGATCTCTAGACTAAAAAGGATGTTTGATGATGTATCCAATCGAAGTAAAGGACTTGAAGCAGATATGGAAAAATCAAATAAGAAGAATGAAAAACTTGAAGCTGAAATCATCTCTCTTAAGGAAGATCCAAAAATATCAAAGAAGAAGATTGCAGGACTTGAAGCAGAAAACATCTCTCTCAAAACAGATCTGGAAAAATCAAATGAGAAGAATGAAGAACTTGAAGCAAAATTCATCTCTCTGAAACAAAATCTCGAAGCATCGAATAAGAAGAATGAAGAAATCTTACAAACTTTTGAAGAACAAGAAAAAGGGTTCAAAGAAGAGATTTAGAATCATTCAGATTTAGAGGGAAAAATACTGAGAGGGGGGGGGGGTGAATCAGTATTTAGGGCATACTCAAACTTTTTACTTTTTTCATTCCTTCTAAAACCCATACGCTACTTTCCTGATACAGACTCGCGTATAGACGCGGATACCCTTTATGAAACTCGTGTATACACAAAGATCTAATTATTCCATTAATTCTTCACTTATATCATTCCATCATTCATTCATCAGATGTTCAATAAACAGTAAACCTGTGCAATAAGAACAGAATAAACCATCACACATAAGCATCACACATGAACACCAGGATTTTAGGTGGAAACCCAAGTCGGGAGAAAACCACCACTGCCATTGCTCAGCCTTCAATATTTTATTATAAAGAAAACATCTTACAACTTATGTACTAGCGCAGACTCATACCAGTACGCAGGCACCCACCTGCGCTCGTTTACCAGCCTCTCCTGTAAGGGAGCACCAACCCCCTCCTCTTGTTTACCAGCCTCTCCTGGAAGGGAGCTACAACCCCCTGAATGAAGACTACAACCCTCAGCACCTCTTTGGACCACGTTTCATCAATTTTCACACTGGATCCAACCCACACACTTAAGCTCAAGGAACATTCATCAAACCAACCACTTGCTCTATAGCAGCATAATCAATCTTTGTAAAACCTAGATCATCATAGACAGATAGCAATAATACATCAGAAACAGATATCAGCAAGACAACAGAACAGATTAGACATCTCACAACTTCAGCAAACCCTAGTTTATCATATGCACTTTTCTTTCACTGATCATGCGTATATACGCGTCTTCGAACATACAAACCCGCGTATACTTCTGAACATATTACAGAACTAATTTCTCTACCCATATGCGCTTTCTCTTCAGCAAACCCGCGTATATACACGCTTCCTCTACGGCAAACTAGCGTATGGTTCTTCAGACATTTAGGTCATTGAAATTCTTCAGAACAGATACATCACACAAATTTTACCCTTTACTTCAGACAGATGTTCGCCTCATCTCAGATCTAATCATTCCATAAACAGATCTAGCAAGTACATGAGTACAAAGCCCATTTCGAGATCTAGATACCCTTCTTCATCATTTTCATCATTGGTGCATCATGCATTCAGATCTATCATTCAACTGTAACCCTTTCCATTCAGATATACTTCAAAGAGAAGTATTCATTCAAGTTCAAACATCTTGCACACACACTCCTAATTTGCACAATGAATTTCTTCTCCTTATATAGGTTTACCCTTTTTCAATACCATGAGCCAAAACCACATTACGTCTGATGGTATTCCTGGATGGGGTCACATAGACGAATCATTACTCAATACAATGGGTCAATACCATGGTGGTTACCCCTGGTTTTGTACTTTATGAGCGGTTTTTCCCATACGCGACTTGGCACGTTATTTCCCGCGTGCATACACGACTTCTCCTAGACAAATCCGCATATGCCTTGAGACATACTCTTTTCATCATAGATCTAGCACATACTGAATTCCTTTCTTCATTAACTTCTGTACTTACTGTAGATACATCAGATTTACATCATTTAACAAGTTCATCAAGACATATTCTATCAAGCACACCTTCATCAAGTAGGTTGCCATCATCTTCATCAAGTGGGTTTCCATTCAAGGAAAACACTCTATCAAGTGGGTTGCCATCAAGGACAACACTCTGCATCATATTGCCAACAAAAATTACTAATTTCCCCTCCCTTATAAGTATTCAATATTCTAAACTATCAGTCAAAAAGGCTCAGAGCATTTCTCTAACTTTTGTTGGGACCGAACCCAAGGCTCGATGACTGGTTAGTTAAAAATATTGTGTTCTTATGTTAAACCCACATTAATCAACATTTACCCTTCATTCATACATCAAAAACCCCTTTTTCTAAGTAAAGGCACATTCTTACTTAGTAAAATTGTAACCCTAAAATAATTAACTTCATCCCTTCAAAAGCATTCATAAAGCCCCAAAAATACACTTTGCCTAAGTTAAAGTGTAAAATGTTAAAAAAGACAACACTGCTTTGATTTTTCTATCATATACACTTTTCTTGGAGATAAAATGTGTTTTATTTACTTTTCACTACATTTTCATATCAACTTTTAACATATTTTTATTAAAACCCTAAGTTTACCTTCCCGTAGATATTAATTCCCTTATATTTAAAATACCCAAAAACCCACTATTTTAGCTTTTAAGACCAAATTCTTTTATCCCCACGTGCATAAATAAAAACCCCAACTAAAATCCATTTGGTCTAAATCCCTAAATACTGATTCAGCCCCCCCCCCTCTCAGTATTTTTCCCAATAATTGGTATCAGAGGAGGTCCTTCTGCAGAAGCTTGATCGCTTGAAGGAGATCCGTTGCAATGGGAAAGAAGCAAAAGAAGAAGGCTACTCAAAGCAAGGAGATGGCTCAAAAAACATGTATAGCAGAAATTGAAGAAGATGAATCAGGTAGTGATTGGGGTTCTTGTGATAATCTTCTTTGTGCAAACAATGGTGAAGATAGTGAAAATAATGCTATGGACCTAGAAGAAGTTATCAAATATCAACAAAGAATATTTAATGAGAAGGAATCTATCTACAAAGATTTGATCTCTAGACTAAAAAGGATGTTCGATGATGTATCCAATCGAAGTAAAGGACTTGAAGAAGATATGGAAAAATCAAATAAGAAAAATGAAAAACTTGAAGCTGAAATCATCTCTCTTAAGGAAGATCCAAAAATATCAAAGAAGAAGATTGCTGGAC
This sequence comes from Pinus albicaulis, assembly GCA_034641835.2. Lineage (NCBI taxonomy): Eukaryota > Viridiplantae > Streptophyta > Pinopsida > Pinales > Pinaceae > Pinus > Pinus albicaulis. Next base: position 1,438,954,537 of record CM076582.1, on the reverse strand, counting down.
TTGAAGCAGAAAACATCTCTCTCAAAACAGATCTGGAAAAATCAAATAAGAAGAATGAAGAACTTGAAGCAAAATTCATCTCTCTGAAAGCAGATCTCGAAGCATCGAATAAGAAGAATGAAGAACTCTTACAAACTTTTGAAGAACAAGAAAAAGGGTTCAAAGAAGAGATATAGAATCATTCATATTTAGAGGGAAAAATACTGAGAGAGGGGGGGGGGGGTGAATCAGTATTTAGGGCATACTCAAAATTTTTACTTTTTCATTCCTTCTAAAACCCATACGCTACTTTCCTGATACAGACTCGCGCATATACGCGGATACCCTTTATGAAACTCGTGTATACACAGAGATCTAATTATGCCATTAATTCTTCACTTATATCATTCCATCATTCATTCATCAGATGTTCAATAAACAGTAAAAATGTGCAGTAAGAACAGAATAAACCATCACACATAAGCATCACACATGAACACCAGGATTTTAGGTGGAAACCCAAGTCGGGAGAAAACCACCGCTGCCATTGCTCAGCCTTCAATATTTTATTATAAAGAAAACATCTTACAACTTATGTACTAGCGCAGACTCATACCAGTACGCAGGCACACACCTAGGCTCGTTTACCAGCCTCTCCTGTAAGGGAGCACCAACACCCTCCTCTTGTTTACCAGCCTCTCCTGGAAGAGAGCTACAACCCCCTGACTGAAGGCTACAACCCTCAGCACCTCTTTGGACCACGTTTCATCAATTTTCACACTGGATCCAACCCACACACTTAAGCTCAAGGAACATTCATCAAACCAACCACTTGCTCTATAGCATCATAATCAATCTTTGTAAAACCCAGATCATCATAGACAGATAGAAATAATACATCAGAAACAGATATCAGCAAGACAACAGAACAGATTAGACATCTCACAACTTGAGCAAACCCTAGTTTATCATATGCGCTTTTCTTTCACTGATTCTGCGTATATACACGTCTTCGACCATACAAACCCACGTATACTTCTGTACATATTACAGAACTAATTTCTCTCCCCATACGCGCTTTCTCTTCAGCAAACCCGCATATATACGCGTTTCCCCTGCAGCAAACTAGCGTATGGTTCTTCAAACATTTAGGTCATTGCAATTCTTCAGAACAGATACATCACACAAATTTTACCCTTTACTTCAGACAGATGTTCGCCTCATCTCAGATCTAATCATTCCATAAACAGATCTAGCAAGTACAAATACATTTTAGATCTAGATACCGTTCTTCATCATTTTCATCATTGGTGCATCATGCATTCAGATCTATCATTCAACTGTAACCCTTTCCGTTCAGACATAATTTAGAGAGAAGTATTCATTCAAGCTCAGACATCTTGCACACACACTCCTAATTTTCACAATGAATTTCTTCTCCTTATATAGGTTTACCCTTTTTCAATACCATGAGCCAAAACCACATTACTTCCGATGGTATTCCTGGATGGGGTCACATAGACGAATCATTAGTCAATACAATGGGTCAATACCATGGTGGTTACCCCTGGTTTTGTACTTTATGAGTGCTTTTTCCCATACGCGACTTGGCACGTTATTTCCCGCGTGCATACACGACTTCTAGACAAATCCGCGTATGCCTTGAGACATACTCTTTTCATCATAGATCTAGCACATATTGAATTCCTTTCTTCATTAACTTCTGTACTTACTGTAGATACATCAGATTTACATCATTTAACAAGTTCATCAATACATATTCTATCAAGCACACCTTCCTCAAGTAGGTTGCCATCATCTTCATCAAGTGGGTTTCCATTCAAGGAAGACACTCTATCAAGTGGGTTTCCATTCAAGGAAGACACTCTATCAAGTGTGTTTCCATCAAGGACAACACTCTGCATCATATTTCCAACAAAAATTACTAATTTCACCTCCCTTATAAGTATTCAATATTCTAAACTATCAGTCAAAAAGGCTCAGAGCATTTCTCTAACTTTTGTTGGGACCGAACCCAAGGCTCGATGACTGGTTAGTTAAAAATATTGTCTTCTTATGTTAAACCCACATTAATCAACATTTACCCTTCATTCATACATTAAAAACCCCTTTTTCTAAGTAAAGGCACATTCTTACTTAGTAAAATTGTAACCCTAAAATAATTAACTTCATCCCTTCAAAAGCATTCATAAAGCCCCAAAAATACACTTTGCCTACGTTAAAGTGAAAAATGTTAAAAAAGACAACATTGCTTTTCTTTTTCTATCATATACACTTTTCTTGGATATTAAATGTGTTTTATTTACTTTTCACTACCTTTTCATATCAACTTTTAACATATTTTTATTAAAACCCTAACTTTACCTTCCCGTAGATATTAATTCCCTTATATTTAAAATACCCAAAAACCCACTATTTTAACTTTTAAGACCAAAGTCTATTATCCCTACGTGCATAAATAAAAACCCCAACTAAAATCCCTTTGGTCTAAATCCCTAAATACTGATTCACCCCCCCCCCCCTCTCAGTATTTTTCCCAACAATTGGTATCAGAGGAGGTCCTTCTGCAGAAGCTTGATCGCTTGAAGGAGATCCGTCGTAATGGGAAAGAAGTAAAAGAAGAAGGCTACTCAAAGCAAGGAGATGGCTCAAAAAACATGTATAGCAGAAATTGAAGAAGATGAATCAGGTAGTGATTGGGGTTCTTGTGATAATCTTCTTTGTGCAAACAATGGTGAAGATAGTGAAAATAATGCTATGGACCTAGAAGAAGTTATCAAATATCAACAAAGAATATTTAATGAGAAGGAATCTGTCTACAAAGATTTGATCTCTAGACTAAAAAGGATGTTCGATGATGTATCCAATCGAAGTAAAGGACTTGAAGCAGATATGGAAAAATCAAATAAGAAGAATGAAAAACTTGAAGCTGAAATCATCCCTCTTAAGGAAGATCCAAAAATATCAAAGAAGAAGATTGCAGGACTTGAAGCAGAAAACATCTCTCTCAAAACAGATCTGGAAAAATCAAATAAGAAGAATGAAGAACTTGAAGCAAAATTCATCTCTCTGAAAGCAGATCTCGAAGCATCGAATAAGAAGAATGAAAAACTCTTACAAACTTTTGAAGAACAAGAAAAAGGGTTCAAAGAAGAGATTTAGAATCATTCAGATTTAGAGGGAAACATACTGAGAGGGGGGGGGGGGGGTGAATCAGTATTTAGGGCATACTCAAACTTTTTAATTTTTCATTCCTACTAAAACCCATACGCTACTTTCCTGATACAGACTCGCGTATATACGCGGATACCTTTTATGAAACTCGTGTATACACAGAGATCTAATTATGCCATTAATTCTTCACTTATATCATTCCATCATTCATTCATCAGATGTTCAATAAACAGTAAACATGTGCAGTAAGAACAGAATAAACCATCACACATAAGCATCACACATGAACACCAGGATTTTAGGTGGAAACCCAAGTCGGGAGAAAACCACCGCTGCCATTGCTCAACCTTCAATATTTTATTATAAAGAAAACATCTTACAACTTATATACTGGCGCAGACTCATACCAGTACGCAGGCACCCACCTGCGCTCGTTTACCAGCCTCTCCTATAAGGGAGCACCAACCCCCTACTCTTGTTTACCAGCCTCTCCTGGAAGGGAGCTACAACCCCCTGACTGAAGGCTACAACCCTCAGCACCTCTTTGGACCACGTTTCATCAATTTTCACACTGGATCCAACCCACACACTTAAGCTCAAGGAACATTCATCAAACCAACCACTTGTTGTATAGCAGCATAATCAATCTTTGTAAAACCCAGATCATCATAGACAGATAGCAATAATACATCAAAAACAGATATCAGCAAGACAGCAGAACAGATCAGACATCTCACAACTTTAGCAAAGCCTAGTTTATCATACGCGCTTTTCTTTCACTGATCCTGCGTATATACGCGTCTTCGACCATACAAACCCACGTATACTTATGTACATATTGCAGAACTAATTTATCTGCCCATACGCGCTTTCTCTTCAGCAAACCCGCGTATATACGCGCTTCCTTAGCAGCAAACTAGCGTATGGTTCTTCAGACATTTAGGTCATTGCAATTCTTCAGAACAGATTCATTACACAAATTTTACCCTTTACTTCAGACAGATGTTCGCCTCATCTCAGATCTAATCATTCCATAAACAAATCTAGCAAGTACAAATACATTTTAGATCTAGATACCCTTCTTCATCATTTTCATCATTGGTGCATCATGCATTCAGATCTATCATTCAACTGTAACCCTTTCCATTCAGATATACTTCAGACAGAAGTATTCATTCAAGCTCAGACATCTTGCACACACACTCCTGATTTGCACAATGAATTTCTTCTCCTTATATAGGTTTACCCTTTTTCAATACCTTGAGCCAAAACCACATTACTTCCGATGGTATTCCTGGACGGGGTCACATAGACGAATCATTACTCAATACAATGGGTCAATACCATGGTGGTCACCCCTGGTTTTGTACTTTATGAGCGCTTTTTCCCATACGCGAGTTGGCACAATATTTCCCGCGTGCATACACGACTTCTCCTAGACAAATCCGCGTATGCCTTGAGACATACTATTTTCATCATAGATCTAGCACATGCTAAATTCCTTTCTTCATTAACTTCTGTACTTACTGTAGATACATCAGATTTACATCATTTAACAAGTTCATCAAGACATATTCTATCAAGCACACCTTCATCAAGTAGGTTGCCATCATCTTCATCAAGTGGGTTTCCATTCAAGGAAAACACTCTATCAAGTGGGTTTCCATCAAGGACAACACTCATCATATAGTAACAAAAATTATAATTTCCCCTCCCTTATAAGTATTCAATATTCCTAAGCTATCGATCGAAAAAGGCTCGAGCATTCTCTAACTTTTGTTGGAGTGAACCCAAGGCTCGATAGTGGTTAGTTAAAAATATTATTATTCTTATTAAACCCACATTAATCAATATTTTCCCTTCATTCATACATCAAAAACCCCTTTTTCTAAGTAAAGGCACATTCTTACTTAGTAAAATTGTAACCCTAAAATAATTAACTTCATCCCTTCAAAAGCATTCATAAAGCCCCAAAAATACACTTTGCCTAAGTTAAAGTGTAAAATGTTAAAAAAGACAACACTTCTTTGCTTTTTCTATCATATACACTTTTCTTGGAGATAAAATGTGTTTTATTTACTTTTCACTACCTTTTCATATCAACTTTTAACATATTTTTATTAAAACCCTAACTTTACCTTCCCGTAGATATTAATTCCCTTATATTTAAAATACCCAAAAACCCACTATTTTAACTTTTAAGACCAAAGTCTATTATCCCCACGTGCATAAATAAAAACCCCAACTAAAATCCCTTTGGTCTAAAAACTATCATTATTTAAATATCCCGCCCCTATGGTTTGACAACGGTGAAACTTGAAAAAGCTATATAATATGCTATCGTGCTCTCATATGAAATTTGAAACATTTTTTCAAATGTTTTAAATAAAATTCTTACCCCACCTATATTCATATAATCCAAAGTTTTTGAAATAAACAAATGTTTTTCGAAAACCATGGCCACCAATGCATAAAACCCCGCACCCATATACATTAATTGAAACATTATACATATGTTTTATACCTTTACCCCTTAGCTATATCATAAAGTTTTAAACGTATTTTAACCCATCCACATACATATAAGGCTCGGTTCCACATCCCATTTCAATACAACTCCCGAAAAAGGCTTGACCGTTCGCGTCCAACCTCCAGATCTAACGGTCGAAAGCCGATATCGCATAGAATAGGTTTGCAACCACCCAAATGCCAAAGCCACACAAAATGGCTGGTTTCACCCATTCCTCTCACCTCCATACGCCTTTGAACCATTGGATCATGTGGGTTTAGCTTAAACCCACTTACCATCCAAAACCTACACGATAACCAGCCTGGTTTCCGTCTGTTGAAAAATCAAAACCGCTCTCCCAAATGATGCAACTTGTATTCAATGTTGATTAATGTAAACAACATATATGATAAACCTTTGAAATACATTCATTTTATCCTATATTGCATGTTTTAACCTACTTTTGTGCCTCCAGGACTATAAAGAAACCATATTAAAGACTTTTCTGTCTTTTTTATGCCCGAAAACTACAAACCCTTTCCCTGAAACCTCTAAAAATTGTTGAGGAGCTACACATTGCTCCAAACAAGCTACTAAAGCCTTCAACTCAATAAAGAAACTCAAAAACCCTTCGAAAGCCAATACATGCACTACAACAGGTATTTTCCTAGAATTTAAACTTGCAATCAAGTTGAAAAACCTTTTAAAGAGAGAAAGCACATTTATAATCAAGAAATTCATTAATTACGCTGCCTAAAAAGTCCCAAAAACAAGAAAACTCTGGAAAATTTTTCCCAGAAACCCTGTTTTTCTGCTGTGTGCTATTTCAAGGAAATTTATCAATTTTCCACAGTTAATAATCTATTTTAAACTCTAAAAGGCCAGAAAACCTCTGCAGGTACCCTGAACCCTCTGTAACCCTTTTCAAAAGATTTTTAGCCTAAATTTCCATTTAAAAGACTCAGACGACTTCTGTTTTCTGTTTTAAACCAAAGGCCTCCACATATTTTTGATAGGCCTAATTGAACAAGAAAAGCCCATACTTTTCCAAATTTTCCCATTTAAGCCTTTGTTATAGTCAAATTGCTTCTTCAAACTGTTTAAACTTGCAGAAACATATCAAAAAGCCTAAAAAATAGAGTGCAAGAAACCCTGGAGGTTCTAAAGCACCTAAGCCTATTCTTGCCATGACTCCAAATACTGCTATTGTTGTCAATCCATTGCAACCAACTCTTGTTGATATTGAACACATTCCCCTTGCCGATACTAATTATAAGATAGCAAATCCAATAGTTGAATTCAACCTACTAGATATCCATAATTGGTGCTTTGAGAAGTATTTAGATTATCAAGAAGAAATCCATATTTGGGAATCCATTCTACCCAAATATGTAGTCCCTTTGACTCACCCTTGTCCAGAAATTATTAGATTGTGTCAACAGTACTATATTCCTGAACAAAGAGCTATTGTGAATGAGAGTAAAGAATTCCTATTTACCGTCACAACAGAGTCAATTAACCAAATGTTGTAGCTTCAACCAGATCCCCATGTAGTCCCTTTGTCTATTGAGGCCCTCACTAAGCTATATATTGACCTATATTTTCCTAAAAGGTTCATGATTTTTCAGACTTTTATGCCTCTGTATGTTGAAATTCCCAAGTTAGATCCTCCATATTCAACTGATAAATTCCCTAAAGGTTTAAGGCATGTAATCTCCATGATTTCCTTAATCCTTGGGTATTTCACTGATGATCGCACTGATGAGTCTATCTTGGGATACTTGTCAACCTTTTATCCAGGTCAACCACCTTCAGTTATCTTTGATTATGATGGTTTCATTGCTGATCACTATCAATTGACTAATTTACAGCTTGAAGGAGTATTTAGATATACTTCCTACCTTTTCCACATGTTCTTATACTTCCAATCAGATAATTTTCCTATCACTCTTCAAAAACTTGACATAGAGGCAAATCCACTATCTGTCATATTTTGGACATCATTTCTCAGAAAAGAATGTACATATTTTAGCTATTTAGATTTTTCAGAGTTATTTTTACATCCAGTGATTACCATGTTGATCAAGACAGAGAAACCTAGAATAAGTGAAGAAATGAAGAAGATATTACAATTATTAGAGCAGAGTAAATTGGGTGATTGGTATTTATATGAGAAATATACTGAAATTAGAGTCTTTGCGACAAACTTGTTACCTTACAAGTTACCCAAAAATCCTTTAATGAGGATCTTTTCCTTGGAGTATATGAGGTAGATCCTAAATTCTGATCAATCAACTTCATGGCACCTAAGAAGAAGACCCAATTAAAACTTAAAAATCAAATTGGGCCATTCATATGCAATCAGAGGGATGCAGAAAATGAATCAGGAAATCAACTACTGGAATATAAATTTGAAGAGAGTTTCCCTTGGAACTATGATCCATAAGGGATCTTGAGCAAACTGAGGGTAAAATTCAAATTAACACCCTTTATACATGAAGCTAAACCAAAAATATGAAAGTTTGCCAATTAGCTTGAATGGATTGAAAAGACATTAATAGATGTAGTAAGCAAAGGTAATACTAGTCATAACTTAGAGACTAAAAATCAACCAGAGAAATCCATCAAAAGAATAAGGGAATAAGGAGCATATGTGGCAGAGACTACAACAGAAAAAAAGTTGAAGGTCATTTACAACAAAAGGCCAAAATTAGATATAGCAGGTAAAGGTGAAGTGACAATTGATGTTGAAGAAACATAGCCCTTAAATACCAACACAAGTTTGCCAGAGACAATTGTAGCTACTATAATTATCAATCAGCCAAATCAGAATGAAGAATAACTGAATAATGAAGACACACAGTTAATGGAAAGGAAACAAATTATGGAAGCTTCTTCCTCACATTAAGCTAAGGAAAAGGATTTGGATATTAAAGAGAAATACAAGAAAATCATGTTGAAGAATGAGGAAATCAAAACTGAAATTTACTCTCAGTTCTCGAAACAAATGCTAGGTAATCAAAATAGATTCCTATCAGCATTTGATTACTCAAGTAAAAAATTGATTGTGTCAGTATTACGGTCAACAGTATTAGTGCCAAAGATAGTTGCTGACTATAATAAAGTTGATCAAGAAGTAGCTACAAATAGCATTCATGAACTAGATCAAATAGAGTTTCACATGCAAAGCTCTAAGATGCTATATTCCAAGTTACAAAAAAAGATATGAGTGCTCATAAGCTTCAAAATACCATCTCTACATGTAAGATCAAATGAATATGGATAAAGCTTCATTATATGCAAATGATCTAAGGATAAAAGCCTTAGAAGAATTAGTATTGTAGGTAGGATATGATACTACAAACATCAAATAAGTAGAAGCATTGGTAAAAAAGAAAAATGAGGATATAGTAGCCTTGAGGAAACAACTCAAAATTCCTCAAAGTGAGCATCCTGAAACAAAGGAAGTCTTACAGGAACAAAAGAAAAAATATTAAATGATGAATTTAGTTCTTCAATTGATATCTTAGATTAAGGAAATGGAAGTACAGATGGACAAACTTGTCCAAGAAAAGGAGACAGTAAAAGAACCAGTCATTCCAGTTATCACTGTAGCAGTGCCTTCAACTTTAGGAGAAAATTTTGCACCCAAGGAACCACTGGCCACTACAGTACCAGTGACTTCTTCCACTACATCAACCACTGAGTCATCTACCACAGTAGTACAATCTATAGATGATGCCAACAAGATAGTAAAAGAAATGGATGAGATGTCTTTGAAGACAAATGAAATAAATAGATTGACAAAATTGGTAGAAAATCTTGAAAAATCTACTAAATTAGCTCAAGTAAATGCTAAACACATGAAAAAAATTCCATTAGGGGAATTTTGAGGTCTAAAATGGGCCTCCTAATGAAATTGTAAAATAATAGTGGAAATAATAAAATAAAATTTGATGACATCATCAAATTTTAGAGTGAAAAATGAAAAACCTACTTTTTCAACTCATATTTTCAACTTATCTCCCACTTTTTTTACTCCAATTTCGAGCGGGAGTATTAAATTTTGCATCCAATGAGTACTCCTGCTTGAAATTTGAGTAAAAAATTTGGGAGATAAGTTGAAAATATGAGTTGAAAAAAAAGTTTTATTATTTTATTATTTTTTAATCTTTTTACCCTTTTAATTAAAAAATGGTGAATCATCCCCCATTTTTGATATCATCATCTTGAATCCTATTGGTCCTTATAAAGTTTATTTTTTTTGTACATTTTTCTTAGGAGGCCCATTTTAGACCTCAAAATTCCCCTAATGCAACAGATTGAGTGAAGAGCTAAAGAAGTTGCAAAAATAATTAGCTCTCAAGGATCTGATATCAAACATAAACAATTACCTATGGAATAATGTTACTGAAGCCATCCATGATGTATGACCTTCAATTCAGGTATTTTTTTAGAAAAGAGAGTTATTATTGGCAGCCCAATTAGAAATCCAAAAGAATCAAACTGATTTGGTTGATAAACTATAACAGGAAGTAAAGCTAATCAATTTCCTTAACAACAAGAATAGATAGGAATTAGAAGAGCTCAAAATAGAAGATAGAACTGCCACTATCCTAGAAATCAGGAAAGTCACCACAAAGAGAAATTTGATGAGGCAACTTGAAGAAAAATGTGAAGGTATGAATACTGCCATAACTAGATTTATGGTTAAGTTCAAAAATCTGAGGCAAAAGGGACTTCTTGATATCATGTTTATTAGTGATAAACTGATGCCTCAAAATGATTATGATAAGAAAATAAGAGAATATGCCAAGGAACAGGTAAATAAGCCAACATGTCAAGGCATCCCCACAGGAAAAGTGTTACTGAAGAGTTTTGAAGATTTATTTTACTTACAGTATGAGATCAAGCACTTGTTTTTCATCAAGCCCACATTTGCTAGATATACAAAAGCTGATGAGAATTTTAGGAAATTGAAGAATATTCAGATTCCTAGAAATGAGGATTGGAAAGCTCTCACATATTTACTGTGAAGGATACAAAGAAATAGATGAAAAGAAGATAAAAAAAAAAATTAGAATGATAGTCAAAACATATTTTTGTTTTTTTACAGCAGTAAACAATTTTGATTAAAGGGTTAAAGAGTATCAGTTAAAGAGTATAAGTGAATAAAGAGTATTTGAGAAAGAGTACCAGGCAAGGCAAGTCAGATTTCAAAAATATCCAAAGGCCAGCAGGGAGGACACCAAGGCAGCCAGCTGCATTATCCTCCAAACTGTTTCTATTTCTTATGGATAAAATAGGACAATGAACTGATTTGTTAAGAATCTATCTGTATTTTTATTGTAAAGATATCTTATTTTCCTAAGTTAATTCCTAGAAGTCTTCTAGGATATTTTGTAAAAAATTATGTATAAATACTTCATCTTTAGAAGTATTTAGTTTGGAATAAAAATTTCTGGGATTGTTATAGTCATTTATTTTTTGACTTTAAAGATTTTGTGTGTCAAAACTTTGAGTAGCAGGATCGATCAAATCAAATTGTCATCATACTTCATGATCCCTGTGATGAGATATTTGGAGTGAAGTATTTCCTTCACTTGTCATTGTTTCTTTTCTCTGTTACATGCATCCATTTATGTTTATGCTAAACCTAAATGTATAACTAGGAGTATTACTACAGGATATGTTGATAGCACTTTGTTTTCAACTAGTTATCATTTATATGTTTTCCTCTGATTTCTAGTGTAAGGAACCATTAATTGCTCCGTCATTTGTTTGACCTCTCCTACTACTTCCCTTTTCCAAATTTAAGGATTCTTAAGTGCCCTTTATCGCGATCATACCACCTCACAAAAACAATTTTCTAAGATCTCCAAGGGTTATCTATCTTGCCGTAAAGACATTTTACCTGTTTGCCCTTGATCCTAGTCCTGTTAGCTTGATTTTGACCCCATATCCCAATCGACAAATATATTTCCCACTATCCATCCTTTAAAGTGATTTTTTCCCACCAAATCAAACAAAACCAAACCAAATCTGCACTTTCATAGGTAGCCTAATATTGACAAATTAAAACAATGTTAAACTTTAAAGAGAGAGCCCTCTCTGAACCCTAGGAAGGCTAGATCCTAGAGTTTGAAGTAGGTTTGTGGTTACCTCTAGAATTCTTTGACTGAAAACCAAAAGCACACAACTTAAGAATTACTAGAGTGATAACATTACTAGCGATCATACTGGGGAACTAACCAATCCTTGGTCTTAAAAATAGTCTTAAAGAAAACCTTTTTATATATCCTTTTACTTTAGGGTTGCTTTTATAAGTTTTTTTTATTGAAAAAAGTAATTTTGGCTTCTAGGAAAGTCTATTATACCAGGTCTAACCCGGATCCTAAGCCTGCAGTTATAGTAGACAACCCAGACCGAATTGGTAAAAAGAAAATTTAGAGGCTAAAGTATCATTAAAAAGAGTCAATTCATTACCAAAAGAGTTAGTAAGTCTGCAAGATATTGATTTTGATCTGAAATTTGAGCATTCTTTAAATACAAGAAAATCTGAAAGTGATCTTAATGTTGATCAGCGGTTGTCATTGATGTCAACCCAAGCAGCACCAGGGGTTAACCCAATATTGCATCGGAATTTTGACCTGCCAAATTAATATATTCTGGGTCAATAATGATTTCGATGGTTTCTTCTTGTCGAGATGTTTCCGTTGATATATGGCACGCGATGTAATTCTTCACAATTTGAGAGATATTCATGTTTGAAGTCTGTACCCCCAGTTAGTGGGCTAAAACCTCATGGGGTTGGGCAATGAGTCATTGAAAAGTCATAATTAATATATTTTAAGCTTCTAAAATCCCTCCCACGTTATCTTGTTGAAGCCCCTCTCAACTTAAGCATTTATATAAATTGTGATCTTCATTTCCTCCTTAGGCAAGGGATTTGGCCATCTGAAACAGGTCATCATGGAATTTTCACTCTAAATTTTTTTCTATGAAGGTAAAGAAGCTGAAATTGTTATAAGGTAAAGCCAAAATCTTGAGGAAGTTTCTGTAAAAATTTCAGATCAAGGTGCACAATAGTTTTCGAGATATGATCTGTGGAAGTCAATGTTTTTGCAGGCTCCTAAAATTCATCTCAAAGAAGTGACCTTGGTAAATTCATCATTACTCTCTCTTTGAGTATCGGATTGAAATTCTGTAAAAATTGGTGGATATTTAATAGTCCTTTCTCTTCTCTCTATCAATTTCAGAGCCAAATGAAGAAACAGTGACACGTGGCATGCTGTACAAGTGCACTCTACTAAAACAGTCCATAATTAGGGCATTGTGAGAGATTGGGTATAAATCTCTCTTGAAGAATCCAAATTTGGTCAGACCTATGGCATTGGAAAGGCAACTCAGAGGACTACTATAAGACTTAAAATTATATATTTAGGATCTAACATAACATAGATACACTAGATTAAATATCGAGCTCCTAGAAGGCAAGAAAAAGCTAGATCATGTATTGTCAAGGGTTGCAAAGGACCAAATATTCTATGGCAGAAAAGAAAAGCAAGGTGCAGGAGAGGATAGAATGAAAAGAGCATCAACCAAGGTGTATAACAGCAGTAAGAAGTCCATCCTATGAAGTCTTCAAGTGGGCAGCAGTGCATACAATCATTGTAAAGGTATCATTGTGTTTCAAGATCATGTGTGTGTTTTCAAGGGTTGCAAAGGACCAAATATTCTACGGCAGAAAAGAAAAGTAAGGTGCAGGAGAGGATAGCATGAAAAGAGCATCAACCAAGGTGTATAACAGCAGCAAGAAGTTCATCCTATGAAGTCTTCAAGTGGGCAGCAGTGCATACAATCATTGTAAAGGTATCATTGTACTAAGTCATTGTAAATACATTATTGTAAAAATTGTACTAGTGTCTATCTAGCAAGGGTTGAAGAGGTAGTTTTGGGAGGTCTAGGATCATCATTAGGTGGTTGTGTCAAAGTTGGGGTTATGGTCTAGTATATATTCTTCTTCTACATCATTCTATATCATTGTAAAGTGGATCATTTTCCCTGGTACAGGAGTCCATTTTTATTTTATTCTTCTATAGGGTGGTAGGCTGGTGCTAGGGTGAGTTGTAGCTCATTGGGTGTTGGGGCATCCATTTAGTTGAATACTGAAGAATCTTGGGCATTGGAGCATCCATCCAGTGGGAGCTAGAGAAGAATGCTTTTCTAGATTCTAGGAAGTTGGAGCTTTATTTTCAATTGGAGTTGAATATTAAATAATTATTAGAAAAACATTAGGTGGTTTTTGTCTAGGAGTGGGTTTCCACCTTAAAAACTATGTGCATTTGTGTTCCTCTTTTTTTCTGCTATCATTGTACAAACACTGATAATAATTGAAGATTAACTAATGCTCTAATTGAAAGGAATAATGATTTACACCCTCCCCTCTCAGTATTTCCAACAATTGGTGTCCAAGATTGGTTCCTTCAATAGTAGTTTAATAGCTGGAAGGAGGTCATGGAGTGTGCCAAGAATGGTGTACCTCTCTTCAATGAAAATAATTAGGCACTCTGGAAAGGAAGAATGGAGGTCTATCTCTTGGCACAAGGTTACGAAGTATGGGACATTGTTCAAAATGGATTTACATCAACCGCAGATGAACAAGGTAAGAAGAATTTGGTATATGATGCAAAAGCAAAGAATATTATTATCAGTGGACTTATTGAATCTTCTTATCATAAGGTGTTGGGTTGTAAAACTGCCAAAAATGTATGGTACAAGCTTGAGAATATATATGTAGGTGACTCAAATTTCAAAGAAGAAAAGCTTCAAATCTATAGAGAAAAAATTTAGAAACTCAGAATGAAAGAATATTGCAACATTGCTACATACTTCCAATACGTTGATGAAATAACCAATACTCTAGAACGAGTGGGAGAGCCAGTTGATGAGAAGACTATTATATAGAAGATTATTAGAACGTTACCAGGGAGATTCAACTCAAAGGTATCAGTCTTAGAATATAGTGAAAATCTGGACAAACTCAGCAAAGAGGAATTACATGGAGTTCTAATAGCATATGAAATGAGACTTGATGAAGAAGAGGGTACTTCACATCTAGAAACTGCGTTCATTGCATCTAAGAAAACCAATAAGGATAAACAACCTTCAATTGAAAATACATGCACCTCCAAGTGTGAAGAAAAAAGAGATGATGAAGAAGGTCTTTTAGATGAAGAATATGCCTACTTCATGAGACACTACAAGAAAAAAGCACATTGGTCAGGGTCATGCTTGTGATGGACCTTTAAGGTCCATCACCAATGTCACATATGGTGACGGTCCTTAAAAAACCGTCACTGTAAGTGTATATAGTGATGGTCCTTTATGGTCGCTCACCAAAAACATTTTCAATGACACTTTTGGTGAGGGTTGTTAAAGGCCCATCACTGATTCTCTCTTTGGTGACACTTCTAGTGACGAACTTTTAATGACCCTCACCAATGCTCTTTTTGTTACTTTTGGTGACGGTAAAAAAATGTCCGTAATCATTGATAATTAAAAAACCGTCACTATAAGTGTATATAGTGATGGTCCTTTATGGTCCGTCACCAAAGACATTTTCAGTGAGACTTTTGGTGAGGGTCGTTAAAGGCCCATCACTAATTCTGTCTTTGGTGATACTTCTAGTGATGAACTTTTAATGACCCTCATCAATGCACTTTTTGTTACTTTTGGTGATGGTCAAAAAGTGCTCGTCATCATTGATCATTCCAATGAGCTTTTGATGATGCTATGTGCCTGTTAATATATTTTTTGTCAAAAGTTAACGATTTAATACCATTATTGTGGAATATTTTTATAATATTTCCAAGGCCATAGTAGATCGTGTTACTCAATTTTTTTAGAAGTAATTAGTGTTTATCATTTCCCTCAAGTAATGACTAGTCGAATAGAGATTTCCTATGAGTCAACACATGATTCATATATATGAAGTTTATTATCTAGAAAATTCCCTTTAGATAAAGTTCCACTATTGTGTGTAGGAAATATATTATTTAATACATAATCAAGCTTTGACATTTCTATTAATGATAAAGACCTAACAATCCTCACCAATCTGGGCACACCTTAAATTAATGCTTCGGCACACACTAACATTTCTTAGCACCCCACATTTATTGGAACATCTTTATACCTAGAACATCTCGTGATGACACTGATGCCCATGCACATGGCAGCATTTTCTATCACAACATGGAACTCTCCTAGCATGTGTTGGCATGCTGCATATAGTCCTTAGCATGCCCTAGAACACCTTGGTTGAATGCATTGACATACATTAGAACTTGGGACACAATGCCACTTGGCATGTATTGGGACTTATTATTAGTGTGCCTAGCATGCCCCTTTTCAAAAAGATAAAGTCTTGACTTATTAACCCTCTTATTGGTTCTTCCTTTTGTTGCCTTGACACATATTGACATACCCTGGCACCCTGCACCACATTCTTAGCACCTACCATGTATTGGCATATCTTGGCACTATTAATTGGCACGTGATAAAATTAGCACACCCTGGAACTCCCAAGCACACTTTGGGAATTCTTGACATGCCTTGATATTCCCTAGCATGCCTTACCAATGCTTAGCATACCTTGTCAGTCCCTCCTTGGCATGACAACTAACACTCATTAACACTAGTCTCTGGCACACGTTTCTCATATTCATTAACTTCCATGAATTTTTGCCAGTGCTCCCTTAATTTTTTTTCCTAGTAATCCTTAACACTCATCAACATGTATTATCACTCTCTAGCACACCTTAGCACTCTTCAACATTCCATTCCACTTCATAACATGCATAACACTAGTCCCTGACACATATTGGTTCTTGGCACATGTTGGCGCTTGGAAAGTCTTAGCATGTATGGAATACGTTGAGATGCCTTGGTATGATCTGGCATGGTTTAATATTAAATTTATTTGTGATTATCAATTGTTGGAAAGTAGATGAGAAGAAACAAAGGAATACTTGGCACTTAGAATGCATTGAGACTTTGCACTTGGCACCTAGTGTTAGTGTGCCTAGCATGCCCTCTTGGAAAAGGTAAATTGATGACTTATTAACCCTCTTGCATGTTCATTTCCTTGTAGTTTAAATTTTTTCTCCCTTTTGTTGTCTTGACAGTCCCTGACACGCATTGACACACCCTTGCACATCTTGGCATGCCTTATCACTTGGCACATCTTAGCATGTTTGACATGTATTCCCACTATCTGGCACATCAAGGGGGTGAAGAGAGATGTAGTCCTAAATTAGGTCGAGTACGAGGGTCGAGTAAGGGTTGCTAAAGGGAGGTCATGATCATCCTCCAAGAGAAAGATCATCATGTGAGGGTTCAGAAGAATGTTGCATACCTTAATGGTCGATTTGCGCTAGGAAGTAGGATGGCATATTGTTGGTTCTCTTCTGGCAAATCAAGCTTAAGAGAGGTTTCTCATGAGAATATAGGCATGTGATTTCAATGGTGTCTTTGTGTGAAGGCCGCATCAAATTTTGAAATGCTGAAATTTGTAGTAAGAAACAGTGAGATTGGAAACCAAAAAGGACAAAAAAAAAATGCACCCACACTGGTGAGGAATTTTGATGCACCAGGAGTGAGGAATGTGGGGTGTGTAATTTATTTTTACCTTAAATAAATTGTAATTTCATCTCATAACAACTTGTGTCAGTTAATTAAGTCATGATGACCAAG